>DF362100.1:0-38450 GCA_000787875.1 Solanum virginianum
TGGTCCCATCAATTTTGTATCTTTATGTTGAGAATTGATTATTTTAGTTTTTGTGCTCAGATATATATTCCTTCTTTCAGGTTTTCTGATGCAGCAGATTGCTACAGATTTCAGCAAACACTTACACATGATATTCTCTTAAAACTGTTATTGTATGAATACCTATTCTCAGTCAGCTCAAGAACCAAAAGAGGGTGTTTTCTTCTATGGATTTTTCTTCTGATAGTATTCAACTTTCTCATCGGGGATCCAGGCTACTTAATGTCAAAGTTCTAGAGGGTTATGTGCAAAATCTTGGGAAGTGCATTGTTGAAATCCTTTCGAATATCTTTTCTCTGGAACCTGATTTGCTTTTGCAATTCTGTTCAACATTTCAGAAGACCTGTCTTGGTGAATTTCAACAAACAGATAGTTCTACTGAGAATGGATACCAAACTGATCCTGCCTTTGCTATCTAAAGGATCTTCCTACTGCATCTTAATGTTGTCAAAATTTTTTATGAATTTTTATACATACTGCCATACTCTACATGCAGCTCCATTTAAGGATACCAACTTCTATTCTTTTGAAACATATAGAGAGCATCTGCTCAAATTTGCTGGTAATGATTCAAGGCATCAATAGATTTTAGAAAATAAATTTTGTCATATTCTATGAGCAGCTTCTTTTTTTATGAGAAATACAGAGAGCGTTTGCGTGAAGTTATTGATCATTTAGAAAGATTTGATGTTGGTGTTACTGGGAGAATTATAGTTGATATGCTCTGCAGGATCATGAATAATGTGTAAAGTAATTTAGTATTTTCAATTTTTTTGCTACTTCATTTAAATCTTATTTATTCTTGATTCAATAAACTGCCCAAGTTAGTTTTTTATCATTCAAACAAGGTGTAAAAATATAAATGTTGGGCCCGTGTAAAATATAAATGTTGGGCCCGTGCTAAGCACAGACATACTTATCTAATATATATATATATATATATATATATATATATATATATATATATATATTGTAATTCCCAACATTCAATTTGATTAAAACTTTGTTAAGTAAATCGAAAGAGAAAAATTATATTAAAAATATTAAAGACAATATATTAACAAAAACTCTAATTAAATTCTTATTTGCTCTCTTTTACAGTGGTTGCCAACATTTTCCGCATAATTTTACTAAATTTTGTCTTTTTAAATTTGTTATATTACATATTTTTATTAACAAAATATTTAATAGTTAAAATTTTAGTTAATTATTTTAATAGTAGTCCTTAATCAAAAGTGAATTTTAAATATAAAGAAATTATAATGCAAAAGTGAATCTTGAAACTAAACAAATAAACAAAGTAAAAAATATAGTAAAAAGACAATTTTGTCTAAAAAAATTATTTTAATAAAAGACAAAAAATTCAAACAATATTTCTAAAAAACTTTACGCTTTTATTATAATATATAAATAAATAAATAGATATAAATAGATTAAAAAATACTTTAGCACAATTATAATAAAGTACGCTTCTACCATCATAAAGTTTTTTGAAGGGTGGTAGGTGAAAGGGAGAGATTGGTTTTGAACTCAATCCAAGTGAGACAATGAATGGATATAAAATTTCTCAGTCGTATTAAATTAAAGTTATTAAAGGCTAATGATTTAGCATGGCTGCTTTATAGCTGTCATGTCAATCACATAATTAAATAAATGAAGGTTGCGCTTAGTATGCCAATTAACAATATGTAAAACTAATAATGAAAGAGTCGCCTTGATAACACTGGTCAAAGTATTATCCTCTTCATTTCGTTTTACTTTGTCACAATTTGTTATTTAAATCAAATAATATGAACTTTGATTAATATCTCAAAGAATTTTTTTAATTATATTAATATGAAAAGAATTATAAATTATAAAAACATTTTTATATAATTTTTTAATATCTAACCTTTTATTTAAAAATATTAAATTAATATAATCTAATTTAGCTTTAAAAATTAGTCAAATATTATACACTTTATAACATTGAAGAGTGTAGTTATTTTTATTTTTTTAAAAAATAAAACTGCACTGATCATTGATGTGCAAAACTTACGGCTTTTAGTTTGGTATACCAAACTTTGTACAAGATCATTGAGGGGAGTTTATTAAGATAAACATAGCCAAAAGGGAGGCTATAAACACAACCTGTGGAGGATCTTTGAAATGTCCCAAATTGTGCTTCGGAAATGTTTATAATCGTAATTTTCATAAATCTCAAAATTCATGCGTGATATTATAAATCCGACTTCATATTCTCAATCAGGGGCAAAATTGAGTGGGAAATGGGTATAACCCGGATTTTAGAGGACCCATAGTGAAAAATAATTTTCACTAGTTTATGATTTCCAGAGAGCATCTGCGCCCTGGCCACAACGCGCCAGGGGCGCGGAGCAGTACAATTTTTGGTACACGTTTGGTGCGCGTTTGGTCCGCATCGCGGATTGGACCCGGACCAGTACAAGTTTTTCCTTAATTTTTCTTGTTCTGCCAAGGGCATTGAGGTCATAGCCCCATGCCCACTTATGTGTAAAAACTCCCATACTTAGCTATTTTTCAACTCTATATCACTCAAGACCCTCTCAAAAACATCTCCAAGACAACCAAATATTTCATTCAAATTTCAAGGATTTTAAGCTTAACTTTGGAACTCAAAGATTCTCTTCAAGCTCTAAGTTCTCTTCAAGCTCATCTCAAGAAAACCCAAGTTTGAGGTATGTGGGTTTCATCCATTGGGTCCTTTTACCCATGGAGCTCAGTTTTCCTTTTTATGAAAATAACATGTTTTCAAGTTGTATCATCTATGGGTATCTCTTATTATGGATTATGATCATAAATTATGTTAGGGTTCTATGAAATGTTGATTGATTATGCATGTCTATCTATTTCAAGCTTATATCATGAAAAGATTTTGTCTATTACGATTATGCATGTTTTGAGCTATGAAACTATGATCTACTATGAGATTTAATGATGGATTTCAAGGTACCTTACATGAGGGTTTTATGATATGTTGTTGGGTTGATTTACATTGAGTTTTCTAATATTATTTCACACTTGAATTGTATGATTTTGAACAAGCATTATGCACCCACCAAGTGTTTGATAAAATGTCTTGACAAGAATTCTCAAATTATTGATGATCTATTACATGGTTTATAAGTCAAGTGACTTTATGATGATTAAGAGCTTGCATGTAAGCAGTGAATTCATGAAAAGTATCTATGATGTTGCAAGTTGACCACATATTGTTGGGGGATGACATGCCCAATCACCTTGTTGAGGGGGTGACATGCCTCAATCACCTTATTGGGGGGTGACATACCCAATCACCATGTTAAGGGGTGATGTACCTTAATCACCTTATTGGGGGGTGACATGCCCAATAAACTTGTTGAGGGGTGAGTACCTTAGTCACTTTGTTGGGGATTGACATGCCAAATCACCTTGATGACAAGAATTCTCAAATTATTGATGATCTATTACATGGTTTATAAGTCAAGTGACTTTATGATGATTAAAAGCTTGCATGTAAGCAGTGAATTCATGAAAAGTATCTATGATGTTGCAAGTAGACCACATATTGTTGGGGGATGACATGCCCAATCACCTTGTTGAGGGGGTGACATGCCTCAATCACCTTGTTGGGGGGTGACATACCCAATCACCATGTTAAGGGGTGATGTACCTTAATCACCTTGTTGGGGGGTGACATGCCCAATAACCTTGTTGAGGGGTGAGTACCTTAATCACTTTGTTGGGGATTGACATGCCAAATCACCTTGTTGAGGGGTGAGTACCTCAATCACCTTCCTGGGGGGTGACATACCCAATTACCTTGTTGAGAGGGTGAGTACCTCAATCACCTTACAAGGGGGTGACATGCCTTGGATTACAAGTAGTAGTTTGCTTGGTCTATGTTGATTATGGCCTCTTCCCACGCGTGTTACTTATTATGCAAGTTATACGATATACAAACATGGTTTACTTCAAGCATTGATCATGCATGTCATATTGATATTATACTTATCCATTGCTTATGATTATACATTTTGACTATATTGACTTATGTCTTGTTGCATTACATCCTGCAAAATTAGTACATTCAAACGTACTAACACATACTCTATGACTACATGATGTTACCATGTAGGACCTGGAGCTTTGTTGCATTACATCCTGCAAACTTAGTACATTCAAACGTACTAACACATACTCTATGCCTACATGATATTACCATGTAGGGACTAGAGCACATCTCGATCATCCTCCACGTGGCTAGTTTGGTACTTTGAAAGATAAGCTTTGGTGAGTCCTCAAGTTCGAGGACGCTATCTATGCTATTTGATATTTCTTAATGTTGCACACTTGATACTATGAGGGTGAGCCCAAAAAGTGTCTTGGACCCTACTCCATTCCATATTAGAGGTGTTGTTGGATAATTGATGTACTTATACTATGAGCTTTACTCTTTTAGCCTTTATAGATATCATGACTTCCCTTAGTCTCGCTTCCCTTATTTATATCTCTTCTGTTCTTTATTTTGCTTCCGCGACCAAAGATGTATGAATGATATACTAAGAGGCTTATTTTGAATCCCTTCGAGTTCCTATTCCCTGTGTCAGGTCTACGCCCTAGGCTTGGGTCGTGACAAACTTGGCATCAGAGCACTAGATTGTTAATGGTCCTCGATATCCAACACACCACATTGATTAGAGTCTTATTCATGGTTGTTAAGCATGCCACAACTATGAATGGGAGGCTATGAGGCGTTTTAGGAAATGTTTGACTTCTTCATGGTCTATATCGTGCTTTAGATGTGAGTGTAAGGCTTTTCTCCTAACAAATGCTCTTTGCTCTTCTAGATCATGTCGATTCAAAGAGGAAGACTAAGGAGAGCCCGTACACCTGAGGAGCAATTGGCCCCTCCCGCTCCTCAAGCTTCTCAAGGTGGAGGGGTAGCCCAAGATGAGTTCCAGGATGCTATTATAATGTTGGCTCATGCTATGACCAACCAAATTGACCAAGGGGTCCAAGCCCCTCATGTTCCCACTCCGGCTTCTATGTGTAACACCCCCACATCATACATATACTAGTTCTGAGCAAATGAATATGATATAGCTTGGCTAAATTAGTGCCAATTTTTAAAAGCGCTTGAATCTCGAATTAGAGAGCGATATATACGTCTAATACTTAAGAGGGTCGAGTATATATAAGTTTTAAGTCAACTTGAGGAGATTACAGCTTTAAAAAACGTGAGAGAAGTGAGGTGCTTGTAGGACTTAGGAAGCTAGCAGGTGAGTCACCTACTTGATTAGCTTAAATTTGCTAGCTAGACAGAGATGAGGCCCCATGCCGAATCTATCCAAGTCTGATAGGGAATGAAGTCTGTGTTAAAGATGTAACTTTAGCCCATGTTTTAGGATCGTAAATGGACAACACTTACGACCCAAGATGAATAACAAAAATGGTCCAAGTACATCACAACTTACTTGACTAATTGGTCCCAAACTAAGTGAAGAGAAATTAGGAAAATGGGTAGCCAAGACCCATCAATTTTGAGACCCATTTAGACCCAAGTGAGAGGGCTAAGCTACTGCATCACTAGCTTATTAATATATGTTAATATGTGGTCAAAAGCTCAAGAGAAAGTCGGCCAAAGAGTCCCTTTAAAAGGGCTTAAAAACAGCCCCTTAAGTCATTTCACTTTGGAACAATTTTTAGCTTTCCTAAAGACTTTCTTTTACTCTTCACTTCACTTCACAAGGTACCAATAAAACCCTCTAGGGTTCTTGAAGAAAAACTGAATCTTGAAGGCTAAGGTAAGTGGAAATATCCATGTATTTGGTATACTTTTCCCATGAAAAACAAGAAGTATATACTAGTTATGCTTGTGAACAAAGGTTGGATAACATGTGTTTAGAAAGTTCCTGCACACTTGCCTTTTTCTCAGTGACTTCTCTATGGATTGTAGGCTGGATAATGAAGAGAAGTTGATGTTATTAACATGGTTTAAGTTAAAGATATTAATCTAAGGTTGCTTTCCTAATTTTATTTTACTTAAAAATGAGTTTTATTGTGCTATCTTAAGTGTGATTTTGATTGAAACTTGTAGGCTAATGGATGGAAGGCTATTGCCTCACGTCCTTCATGACTTCTTTGGTACTGTTCTGGGACTGTTTTAAGGCTATTTTTATGTATAGATATGTTAAGGACAGTTTGGTTAAAGTCCGGATAGTTTTGAATTATTGACGTCGAGATATAGGGAAATGGCGTAATGTTGTGCTACCTGATTGCATGTCATGTGGAGTTGGTGTGTGTTGTGAATTGTGGACTGTTTCCAGCATGTTATGGACCTAAATTAGGTTGTATACACCATGTATATGGAATGGGTAGTAGACACATATGCTTAGGGATGGAAAAGATGAAGTAACGTCATTGGGTCGGTGCTTACGGGTTGCTTCCCAAAGTTTATTTTTAAATTAGATTGGACTGGCAAGCCATGTTTAGTAGTTACTAATGCTTGTTTTATTACTCATATTAATGTAGATAACCACTTGAGAGAAAATGAGGTTACTTCGAGGTAATAACGAGGTCATATAACGAGGTATGTAAGGCTACTTACTTTCGTATTACATTGGCATGAAACTAGATTCTTCCTTGGCACATAAAGGCACTTACCAACCCCAACACAACTATTCACTATGTAGTCCACCGCCCACCATAGTCATCTCAAATAAGGCGTGCAGGCCTGAGGGGATCCCTATAGTTAGACTAACTGGCCGAGAAGGCTAGTGCGGTTACCGAAAGTTTGAAGCTGACTCTAATGAGCAACACTTCCTCGTAGGGTCACCAAAGCAGGCTCTTCCCTCTTTGCCTTCAATTACATTAGAAAATGACTTGTAAACTTTATTATGACCATGCTACTTCAATTCTTTCTTGCTGTGAAAGAAAGCATTGCTGAAGAGGGACGTTCTCTCTCTTATTGCAACCTTTCTAGGGCTCTTCTATTCTGGTTCATGGTTTCTCTTGGCTACTTTGCTCCGCACTTTCTCAAAAGATATTATTTTATAGCTATATGGAGATACCGAATTGCATAGTTCTCTTTCCTTTTTTCTAGAAAGGCCATTTTTTTCTTGACTCGAAATCAAAATGGGAGCAGGTTAGTTCAAGTCACACACTCCCATAATCCATTTTCTCTTCACAAAATTCCCTTCAATCCCCCTATTTAGTTGACATGAATGGTTAAAGGGAAATGTCCAAATCCAATTGATATTGAATTTGACCAATTGAGATATCAGGAAATAATATTCTTAATTTCTTCATTCGAAGTGAATTAACATAGCTGGATCTGGTGTATCTCCACTCTTTCATATGTTCATATGCTCCCATACATAGTCACCTTCAAATCTTCATATATACTTGGATACCAAGATACATGGGTTCTTGTTGCTAAGTAAAGTTCATGGGTTGTATCATCTCATACGTATTTCATTATTTGTGTAACATACTCTTTTCATTGTCGTATTGTCTTGTATCGATATAGATTTTCTACTGATTAGCTTGTCATTTGTATTACATATTGTGCACAGATTATACAATAAAGGTAAAGTAATAAAAAGGACATAAAGTACACGATTCCATAGTATTACTAAAGGTGGTCTCTTATCCTTACACCAGTGCATAATTTCATTTAAGTTGTTACTTCATATACAGTATTTCCTGCATTACATATTCAATATATTATGTCATACTAACATCCCTTACAATGGACTTGCATTTCATGCTGCAGGCACAAGCACTAGTAGATCTCTCTAGTAGGAGTACAAGATATCCAGCTGCTGTTATCGAGCTCCAGGTTGCTTTGGGGCTTTGTATGTTCTGTCTAGGGCCTATATTTTTTGTATTGTATAGTTAGTCGAGGCGGGGCCTATGGCCCCCTTATTAGATACTTTTCCATATCTAGAGGCTTTGTAGATTATGTAAATTAAAGTGTGGTCATGTCTCATACTTTAGACAACGTGGCCCCAACGGCTAAGTCATATGCATTTCCTTTTGGCTTGTTATTACTGTTTACTTTCTTGAAAGCATGTTAAATGTAGAAATCCCTTAAAGTATGTATAGAAAGCACATGAATATAGGTTGGTTCTCTCGAGCCTTGTCAGAAACAGGTGTCAGTCCACCTTAAAGGGACTTTGGGCATGACAAAAGTGGTAACAAAGCGGGTCATCCTAGGGAGTCTACAAAGATGTATCTATGTAGAGTCTTGTTTATCGATGTGTTATGCACCATATTTATAAGCAGGAGGCTATGTGGCATTTAGTAGTTGTTACTTTATTTTCATTCTTTAGATCGTGCCATAGAGCCAAGTGTAATAGGTGGATTGTTTCTAACCTCTAAATTGTTTTGTACAACAAGTATGCCAGAAACCAAGAAAAACAAAGGTAAAGGTAAGGAAGTAGAATTGGTAGTTGGTATACCCAGTCGAGTGAGACAACAAAATAAGGCTCAAGATGAGTCTCTGTCATAGACATCTCCAATTCCTTCAGCTCGATTGAACCAGGAAGTAGTGAAATTCCCCAGAACCACATATCGATGCTACCATGTAGGATCTGAGAAATACAGTCCAATTATTTACTTGTATTAGTTGCTGGCCAAGGTCAAGGATAGGAAGGCCTAACTATAGGTACAAGTGGTGCGAATAGGGCAGCTAACATGAGGATACATGACTTCCTTAATTTGGACCCTCCATCCTTCACTGGGGTCAGATCCTAATAAAGATCCCCAAGACTTTATTGATCAGATTCAACGCACTTTAGATGTTATGCATGTAAGTGGTACAAAAGCTATTGAGTTAGTGACATATAAGTTGAAAGGTATGGCTATATTGTGGTATGAAGCATGGAAGCAATCCAAAGATATAGATGCACCTCCACCTACTTGGAAAGAGTTCAAAGAGGCATTTCTTGACCATTACTTGCTATTAGAGATCTGGGAGGCCCACACAGATCAGTTCTTGAATCTCCACCAATGGAATATGAGTGTGATGGAATATAGCCTTCAATTTAATTCCCTAGCCAGGTATGCTCCTAATGTAGTTGCTCCTATGGCAGATAAAGTTCATCGATATGTGGATAGATTGGATACTTATCTGGCCAAAGACTGTATTATTGCTTTCTTGAATAAAGACATGGATATAGCGAGGATATAAGCTTTAGCACAGAAACTGGAAGATCAGAGGAAAAGGAGAAGGACACAAGAGTCATGAAAGGGGGTTGTCCAAGAGGGCTAGGTCTTCGGGGTAGTATACACCATCCCAAGATGAGCTTAGGCCTTGATTTCCTAATAGTCTGCCTAGGCCATCATCTTCCTACTCTGCAGATAGTGTTTCACCATAACTCCAAGGGTTTAGAAGTAATCAATTTGGTCCAAGAAGTGAAGGACAAGGTACACGGACAACAAGATATTCGGTAGGCCAGCAAATGGCTCCTAGGCAGCCGTGTAAACAGTGTGGAAGAAGTCATTTAGGTATGTATTATGTTGGGACAAACGCTTGTTATTGGTGTGGCATATGATAAGAGATTGCTCAAGGAGACGTATGGGTGATATAACACAATCTACTAGGTCAGCTGTTGCATCATCATCATCAGGTTCTCCATTAGGTAGGGGCCAACAACACCCATAGAAGTTCGAAGCTTTCTAGGGTTGGTAGGTTATTATAGAAGATTAGTTGAAGGTTTTTCTTCTATTTCTGAACCTCTAACAAAGTTGACACATAAAGCAACCAAGTTCCAATGGAATGATACATGTGAAAGGAGCTTCTAAGAGCTGAAGAATTAGCTAACTTCTGCACCTGTGCTAGTACTTCTAAAAGGCACTGAGGGGTATGCCGTGTATTTCGATGCTTTAGGAGTTGGCTTAGGGTGTGTATTGACATAACATGGTAGGGTAATTGCTTATGCCTCTAGACAACTACGACCGTATGAGAGAAACTATCCAACATATGACCTTAAGCTAGCTCCAGTTATCTTTGCTCTAAAAATATAGTGCCACTATCTGTATGGGGTTCTTGTTGACATATATTCTGATCATAAGAGCCTGCAACACATATTTAAGTAAAAAGACCTTAATTTAAGACAACGAAGATGGCTAGACCTAATAAAGAATTATGATGTTGATATACTTTACCATCCAGGGAAGGCAAATATGGTAGCCGATGCTTTGAGTCAAGTTATCAGGCCGTGGTAAGTCAAGTTATGGCTAAGGATCTATAATAACTAGCTAGTTTAGGAGTTTGACTCCTTAAAATCCCAAAGGAAGGGGTTGTTGTGCGTAATGCTATAGAATCTTCATTAATAATAGAGGTTAAAGAAATATAGTTCGAGGATCCTATTTTATGATGACTTAAGGACATGGTGAGTTAGGGTACGATAAAAGGGCTTTGACCTTACACCAAATAGAGTACTTTATTGCCAAAATAGATTATGTGTACCTGATATTAATAGACTAAGAGGGAGGATAATGAAAGAAGCCCATCATTCAAGATATTCTATCCATCCAGGATCAACTAAAATGTATCATGACCTAAAGGGAATGTTTTGGTGGGGAGGTGATGAAAAAGTCCTTACAGAATTTATGGCTCAATGACCAAATTGTCAACAAGTCAAAATAGAGCACCAAAAGCCGGGAGGTTATATACAGTGTATAGAGCTTCCAACATGGAAGTGGGGTATGATCAATATGGATTTTGTTACTAGGTTGCCTTACGTATTTCAAAAGTTTGACTCCATATGGGTAATAGTTTATAGACTCACAAAGTCAGCAGGCTTTTTGCCTGTTAGAAGTGATTATAAAGCTGAAGAGTATGCAAAATTATACCTCAAAGAGATAGTCAGGCTACATGGGGTCCCAATCTCCATTATATCAGATCGGGGAGCTCAATTCACTGCAAAGTTTTGGAAGTCCTTCCAAAGGAGCTTAGGGACACAAGTGAATTTGAGTATAACTTTCCATCATCAAATAAATGGCCAAGCAGAACACACTATTCAAACAATTGAAGATATGTTGCGGGCTTGTGCATTGGACTTTAAAGGTAGTTGGGTGGACCATTTTCCACTTATTGAATTTGCCTATAATAATAGCTACCACTCAAATTTCAAGATGACACCTTATGAAGCTTTATATGGAAGGAAATGTAGGTCACCAATCGGATGGTTTGAAGTGGGTGAAACCACCTTGATTTGGCCAGATCTAGTACAACAAGCCATGGAAAAAGTTAGGGTAATACAACAGCAGCTAGAAATAACCCAAAGTCATCACAAATCATATGTGGATGCTAGGAGGAGAGGACTGGAATTCACAGTAAGGGATTGGGTATTTTTAAAGGTGTCTCTAATGAAAGGGGTTATGAGATTTGGTAAGAAAGGAAAACTGAGCCAATGCTACATAGGGCCATATAAAATTATTAAGAAGTTTGGACAGGTTGCGTATGAATTAGAGTCCCCCAAGAGCTTTTAATGGTTCATCAAGTTTTTCATGTCTCAATGCTTCAAAAATACATAGGTGACCCATCCCGTATCTCTCCTATTGAAGATGTGCAGGTTACATAAGATCTCACCTATGAAGAGGTACCTGTTACTATTCTAGATCGTCAAGTTAAGAAGCTAACGAATAAACAAATAACTTCAGTAAAAGTACTTTGGAGGAACCAGTAGGCAGAAAGATAACATGAGAAGATAAGGAAGCGATGAAATCAAAATATCCTTACTTATTTGAAGCTAAAACGGAAGTCCAACATGCAGAGTTGGGGCGCTAATAGTTATGTATGATTGAATGCTTGTGTTATTGTCAAAAGTTTGTTTAAGTAAAGGTTTAAACTTGGTTAAGCTATCCATTTATGCTAACATTCAAGGAGAAATGTTCCTAGCGGGAAGGATGTAACACCCCACATCTTACATATACTAGTTCTGAGAAAATTAATATAATATAGCTTGGCTAAATTAGCTCCAATTTTTAAAAGCGCTTGAATCTCGAATTAGAGGGCGATATGTATGTCTAACGCTTAAGAGGGTTGAATGTATATACGTTTTAAGTCAAATTAAGGAGATCGTGGCCTTAAATGTAGTGAGAGAAGTGAGGTACATGTAGGACTTAGGAACCTAACAGGAGAGTCACCTACTTGCTTAGCTTAAATTTGCTAGCTAGACGGAGATAAGGCCCGACACTAAATTTGTCCAAGTCCGATAATGAATGAAGTCCGTGTTATGGGTGTAACTTTAGCTCATGTTTTACCATCATAAATGAAAAATACTTACGGGACAAGATGAATAATAAAAAGGGCCCAAGTACATCACAACTCACTTGACTAATTAGTCCCAAACTAAGTGAAGAGAAATTAGGAAAATGGGCAGCCAAGGCCCATCAACTTTGAGACCCATTTAGGCTCAAGTGAGAGGGCCAAGCTGCTGCATCACCAACTTATTAATATGTATTAATATGTGTTCAAAAGCTCAAGAGAAAGTTGGCCAAAGAGTCCCTTTAAAAGGGCTTAAAAATAATCCCTTAAGTCATTTCACTTTTGAACAATATTCAGCTTTCCTAAAGACTTTCTTTTACTCTTTACTTCACTTCACAAGGCAGCCAAAAAACCCTCTAGGGTTCTTGAAGGAAACCTGAATCTTGAAGGTTAAGGTAAGTGGAAATATCTATGTATTTAGTATACTTTTCTGATGAAAAACAAGAAGTATATGCTAGTTATGCTTGTGAACAAAGGTCGGACAACATGTGTTTAGAAAGTTGCTGCAAATTTACCTTTTTTTTAGTGGTTTTAGGCTGGATTATGAAGATAAGTTGATGTTCTTAACATAATTTAAGTTATAGATATTAATCTAAGGTGGCTACCCTAATTTTGTTTCACTTAAAAACGAGTTTTATTGTGCTATCTTAAGTGTGATTTTGATTGAAACTTATGGGCTGATGGATGGATAGCTATTGCCTCACATCCTTTATGACTGCTTTGGTACTATTCTGGGACTGTTTGAAGGCTATTTTTATGTATAGATATTTTGAGGACAGTTTGGTTAAAGTTTGAATAGTTTTGAATTATTGACGTCGAGATATAAGGAAATGGCGTAATGTTGTGCTACCTGATTGCATGTCATGTGGAGTTGGTATGTGCTATGAATTGTGGGCTGTTTCTAGCATGTTATGGACTTACACTAGGTGGTACACACTGTTTATATGGAATGGGTAGTAGACACATATGCTTAGGGATGGAAAAGATGAAATAACGTCGTTGGGTCGATACTTACGGGTTGCTGCCCGAAGTTTATTTTTAAATTAGATTAAACTGCCAAGACATGTTTAGTAGTTACTAATACTTGTCTTATTACCCACACTAATGTAGATAACTACTTGAGAGAAAAGGAGGTTACTTTGAGGTAATAATAAGGTTGTACAACGAGGTATGTAAGGCTACTTGCTTTCGTATTACATTGGCATGAAATCTAAATTCTACCTTGGCACATAAAGGAACTTACCAACCCCGACACAACTATTAACCATATCTCTAATCTTTCACATGTTCATATGCTCCCATACATAATCAACTTTAAATCTGCATACATACTTGGATACCAAGATACATGGGTTCTTGTTGCTAAATAAAGTTCACGAGTTGTTTTGTTCTCATACATATTTCGTTATTTATGTAACGTACTCTTTTATTGTCATATTGTCTTATATGATTATTTATATGTCACAGGCTACATCGGCAGTCCTATAGCTCCAATAATTATGACCACCAAAATAATTATCTCAAAAGTTATTGAAAGATAAAGTAAAGTATATTGCTTATTGATGGGTAATAACTCGAAGGGTGGAAAAATCACCTAGCAAGGGTCTATCCCATTACAGGGATAACTTAGGGGTGAAAGAAAAAGCTTAGCATGGGCTGATCTCGATATAGATTTGCCACTGACTAGCTGGTCATTTGTATTACATGTTGTGTAGAGATTATAAAGTAAAGGTAAAGTAATAAAAAGGACAAAAATTACACAATTCCACAGTATTACTAAAGGTGGTCTCTTATCCTTACACTAGTGCATAATTTCATTTGAGTTGTTACTTTATATATAATATTTCCTGCCTTACATATTCAGTATATTATCTCATACTGACATCTCTTACAAGGGACCTGCATTTCATGCTGCAGGTATAGGCAATCCTTACTTATTTGAAGCTCATATTCAGTATATTATCTCATACTGACATCTCTTACAAGGGACCTGCATTTCATGCTGCAGGTATAGGCACTAGTAGATCTCTCTAGTAGAAGTACAGGATATCCACCTGCTGTTACCGAACCCTAGGTTGCTTCGGGGCTTTTTGTGTGTGTGTGTCTAGAGCCTAAATTTTTTGAATTGTATAGTTAGTTGAGGCCGATCCTATTCCGACCCTTATCAAATACTTTTCCTTATCTAGAGGCTTTGTAGACTATGTAAATTAAAGTATGGTCATGTCTCATACTTTAGACAACATGGCCCCAACGGCCTAGTCATATGCATTTCCTTTTGGCTTGTTATTACTGTTTACTTTCTTGAAAGCATGTTAAATATATAAATCCCTTATAATATCTATAAAAAGCATATGGATACAAGTTGGTTCTCCTAAGTCTTATCGACAATGGGTGCCAGTCTGCCTTAGCGGGACTTTGGACGTGACATTATGATGAGGGATTTCACTAGAACGAACCCACTAGAGTTCCATGGATCCAGGATGGACGAGGACCCCCAAGAGTTCATCGATGAGGTGTACAAAGTGCTATCTATTATGGGGTCAATTCAGAGGAGAAAACAGAGTTAGCGGCCTACCAACTCAAAGGTGTGGCTGAAATTTGATTTACACAATGAAAGTTGGTAAGGAGAGATGATGATGCTATTCCTTAGGAGGAGTTCAAAGCTGCATTCCTTAACCAGTTTGTTCCTATCGAGCTAAGGGAGGCTAAAATGATGGAGTTTATGAACCTTAACCAAGGTTCCATGAGTGTGAGGGAGTATACCCTCAAGTTTAACTAACTCTCCAAGTATGCTCCATAATTACTTGTCGAGCCGAGATCAAGGATAAACAAATTTATGTCGGGTATGTCTGGCTTGATTAATAAGGAGTGTCGTACCGTCATGTTAGTGGGTGATATGGATTTGTCCCATCTTATGACATATATTGAGAAACTAAAGGTAGAAAAACTTACAAAAAAAGAAGTGGTAAGTCCAAGAGGGCTCATTTTGAAGGTGAATTCCAAGGTTCTAAGGGTGGCCAGTTTCCTCAAGGCCACAAGTTTCGAGGCCAAGGATCTTCCAGTACTCCTAATAGGAGATTTGCTAATGATTATCTAAGATTCCAAGGTGGTGGTGGTGGGATGCCTAACTCTATGTGCCAAAGATGTGGTAGGAACCATAATGACCCATGTTTGAAAAACTTTAATGCTTGCTATGGTTGCGGTGAAGTGGGTCATAAGCTGATTGATTATCCTTGTGCCCAAAACAAAGATAAAGATGGTCATCCACAAGGCCAAGGTGCAAATACAGGTCAAAAGGGAAGAGGATGCCAACAAGGAGTTGCTCCAAGGCAAAATAGATTCTATATTCTTCAAGGGAGACAAGGGGTGGATGAGGTGTTCGATGTCATCTCTGGTATGTTAAAGGTTTTTGATTTTAATGTGTATGCATTCGTAGACTCGGGTGCCACTCTTTCTTTTATTACTCTTTTTGTTGCCAAAAAGCTTCATGTTAGTCCCGAATTATTGTGTGAACCCTTATAAAGTGTCTGCCCCCCTGGAGAGTCCATTGTTGCTAAAAGAGTCTATAGAAATTGTCCCGTGTTCATATTGCATAAAATCTTGCCTTGTGATTTTGTTGAGTTAGATATAGTGGATTTTGATGTCATTCTTGGGATGGATTGGTTGCATGCATATTATTCTTCTATTGATTGTAGAAATAGTAGGGTTAAATTCCAATTCTCTAATGAGCCCGTCCATGAGTGCGAAAGTCATGATGTGGTAGTTAAGGGTAGATTCATTTCTCATCTTAAAGCGCAAAAGCTAATTTCTAAGAGTTGTCTCTATCATCTTATGAGGGTTAGGGATATTGAGTCCAAAGTCCTTCCTATTGAGTTAGTTCTGGTGGTTAATGAGTTTCTTAATGTCTTTCACGATGAGCTTCTCAATGTTCTTCCTGAAAGGTAAATAGATTTTGGTATAGACCTCCTTCCCGATACTCAACCCATTTTTATTCCCCCTTGGCCCTGGCGAAGTTGAAGAAGTTGAAGGAGAAATTGAGGAATTTGTTGGAAAAGGATTTCATAAGGCCTAGTAAGTCTCCTTGGGGTGCACCAGTGTTATTTGTGAAGAAAAAGGATAGTTCTCTTAGGATGTGCATTGATTACTAGCAACTTAATAGAGTCACCATAAAGAACAAGTACCCTCTACCAAGGATTGATGACCTTTTTGATCAACTTCAAGGGGCTAGTGACTTTTCTAAGATTGATCTTCGGTCCGAATATCACCAAGTAAAAGTGAGGGAGTGTAAAATTCCCAAAACAGTTTTTTGGACTAGGTATGTGCACTTTGAGTTTGTGGTTATGTCCTTTGGGTTGACTAATGCATCGGCTATATTTATAGATTCATGACTGGTGTCTTTAAACCCTACCTTGACTTATTTGTGGCGGTTTTTATTGATGATATCTTGATTTATTCCCATAGTGAGGAGGAGCATGTGAATCACTTGAGAGTGGTATTCCAAATCTTGAAGGAGGAGAGGTTGTATGGTAAATATGAAAAATGTGAGTTTTGATTGAAAGAGGTTATTTTTCTAGAGTATATGGTATCAGGTGATGGCATTAAGATAGATCCTAAGACGATGAAGGTGATTAGAAATTGGCCTAGACCTTTAACACTATCGGACATTAGACGTTTCTTGGGTTTGGCGAGTTATTATCGGAGGTTTGTTAATGACTTCTCTTCTATTTCTTCTCCTATGACTAAGTTGACACAAAAAAAGTCAAAATTCATGCAGATCGATGAATGTGAGAAGAGTTTCGTGACACTTCTTGTGTGAGGTTCATGTTGATGTGTTTACCGACCACAAGAGTCTTCAATATGTGTTCACCCAAATAAATATTAACTTGAAACAAAGAAGGTAATTAGAGCTCCTTAAAGATTATGATATAAGTGTACATTATCACCCCGACAAAGCTAATGTTATGGCTGATGCTCTAAGTAGGGTGTCTATGGGTGGTGGCAAAGAGGTAGATAGAGAAGTTCACCGGTTAGCTAGATTGGGGGTTAGTTTGGATGAAGTTGACAATGGTGGTGTAGTGGTTGTTGATGGTTGTAAATCTTCCTTGATTGAGGAGGTAAAGGCAAAACAAGATATTGTTCCTGCCATGTTAGAGTTGAAGGCTTGGTGAGAGATGGTAAAGTGGAGGTTTTCTCTCAAGGGGGAGATGGTTCCCTTAGGTACCAAGGTAGGTTGTGTGTGACAAATATGGATGACGTGAGAGAATTAATCTTGAAGGAGGCCCATAATTCATCCTATTCCATTCTCTCAGTTCTAAAACGATGTATAGCGATTTGAAGGAGGTGTATTGGTAAGGTGGTGTGAAGAGGGATATTGCCAAATTGTATATACATGAGTTGGTTAGATTGTATGAGGTTCCTTTGTCTATTATTTCAGATCGTGGTGCTCAATTCACCTCTCACCTTTGGAGGTCCTTCCAAAGGGGTCTTGGTACCAAGGTTATGCTTTGCACGACTTTTTATCCTCAAATGGTTCAAGGCGAGAGGACTACCCAAACTCTTGAGGAAATGCTTAGAGCTTGTGTTTTAGAGATTAAGGGTAGTTGGGATGAATATCCTCCACTCATTGAGTTTGCTTACAACAATAGCTACCACTCAAGCATTAGTATGGCTCCCTTTGAAGCATTTTATGGTAGGCATTGTAGATCCCCAGTTGGGTAGTTTGATATGGGAAAATGGCTTTGCTAGGTCCGAATTTGGTCATGGAAGCCTTGTAGAAGGTGAGGTTGATAAGGGAGAGATTGAAAACAACCCAAAGTAGACAAAAGTCCTACTCCGATGTGAGGAGAAGATATTTTGAATTTAAGGTTGGTGATTGGGTTTAATTAAAAGTCTCACCCATGAAGGGTGTGGTCCAGTTTGGCAAGAAAGGAAATTAAACCCAAGGTTTGTGGGTCCTTATGGAGTTTTGAGGAGAGTAAGTAAGGTTGCATATGAGTTGGAGTTGCCTATGGAGATGAATATAGTTCATCCAGTCTTCGATGTGTCCATGTTGAGATAGTGTGTGGGTGACCCAAGTGCTATAGTGCCCTTGGATTTTGTGGGTGTTGTAGAAGATAATTTGACCTATGAGGAGGTCCCGATGGAGATTTTGGATAGACAAGTGAAAAGGTTGAGAAATAAAGATGTACGTTTCGTCAAGGCTCTTTGGAGGAACCAACAAGTTGAAAGTGCCATATGGAAAGCCGAGGCGGACATGAGAAAGTGGTATCCATATCCCTTCCATTATACTTAAGCTGAATGTACTAATTTAAGTCCCCTATATGATTTCAAATCTTAAGTTTCAGCCCTTATGTCATTTTACTTGCATTTATGTTCATGGTAACAAGTTTATGGTGGCTTTTGACACTCATGTTGAGACTTTTTGAATATTATGTTTAAATGCATTTGTTGCATTCATGTCGGGATGAACTCTTCGTGGTACTTCTCTTATGCATGTTTATTTGAGATTCAGGAAGGAATGTTCCCAAGAGTAAGATATTGAAACGCTCCAAATTGTATTTCGAATATGTCTATAATCGTAATTTCTATATATCTCAAAATTCATGCGTGATATTGAAAATCCAACTTCATATTCTTGATCAGGGGGTAAAATTATGTGAGGAATGGGATAACTAGGATTTTAGAAGAACCGTAGCAAAAAATAATTTTTGCAAAATTTTTCATAAATAGTGACACAAAATTGAGTGGGGAATGGATATAACACAAATTTTAGAGGACCTATAGTGAAAAATAAATTTTGCTACTTTATGATTTCTAGAGAGCATTGCGCGTTGGCCGTGACGTGCCAGAGGCGCGGAGCAACATAATTTTTGGTGCGCGTTTGGTTTACGTCTCAGACTGGATGTGAACCAGTACAAGTTTTTCCTTAATTTTTCCTATGTCGGCCAAGGACATTGGGGTCATAGCCCTATGCCCACTTATGCATAAAAACACCCATACTTAGCCTCTTTTCAACTCTATATCACTCAAAACCCTTTTAAAAATCCATCAAAGACTTACCCAAATATTTCATTCAAATTTCATGGATTTTAAGCTGAACTTTAAACGCAAGGATACTCTTCAACCTCTAAGTTCTCTTCAAGCTCATCTCAAGAAAACCTAAGTTTGAGGTATGTGGGTTTCATCCATTGGGTCCTTTCACCCATGGAGCCCAATCTTCCTTTTTATGAAAATAATATGTTTTCAAGTTTTATCATCAATGGGTATCTCTTATTATGGATTATGATCATAAATTATGTTGGAGTTTTATGAAATGTTGATTGATTATGTATGTCTATCTAGTTCAATCTTGTACCATGAATTGATTTTGTCTATTGAGATTATGCATGTTTTGAGCTACGAAACTATGATATACTATGAGATTTGATAATGGATTTCATGGTACCTTACATAAGGGTTTTACTATATGTTGGTGGGTTGATTTACATCCAGTTTTCTCATATTATTTTACTCTTGAATTGCATGATTTTGGACAGGCATTATGAATCCACCAAGTGTTTGATAAAATGTCTTGACAAGGATTTTCAAGTTATTGATGATCTATTACATAGTTAATAAGTCAAGTGACTTTATGATGATTAAGGGCTTGCATGTAATCATTAAATTTATGAAAAGTATCTATGATGTTACAAGTAGACCAAACCTTATTGGGGGGTAACATGCCCAATCATCTTGTTGAGGGGGTGACATACCTCAATCACCTTGTTAGGGGGTAACATGTCCAATCACCATGTTAAGGGGTGACATACCTCAATCATCCTTGTTAGGCGGTGACTTGCCCAATCACCTTTGAGAGGGGTGAGTACCTTAATCACATTGTTGGGGGGGGGGGGTGACATGCCCAATCACCTTATTGGGGGGTGAGTACCTCAATCACCTTGTTGGAGGGGGGTGACATGCCCAATCACCTTGTTAAGGGGTGAGTACCTCAATCACCTTACAAGGGTGTGACATGCCTTGGATTCCAAGTAGTAGTTCGCTTGGTCATCTATGTTGATTATGGTCTCTTCCCATATGTATTATGTATTATGCAGGCTATATGATTTACAAGCATATTTTACTTCAAGCATTGATCATGCATGCCATATTGATATTATAGTTATCCATTACTTATGATTATGCATTTTGACTATATTGGCTTATGTCTTATTGCATTGCATCCTACATACTTAGTACATTCAAACGTATTAACACATACTGACTCTTTTCTGCCTTTATAAATATCAAGGCTTCCCTTAGTCCCACTTTCCTTATTTATATCTCTTGTGTTTTTTATTTTGCTTCCGCGACTAAAGATGTGTGAATGATATGCTAAGAGGCTTGTTTGGGGTCCCTTCGGGTTCCCATTTGCCGTGTCACATCTAGTCCCTAGGCTTGGGTCCTGACAATCATAGATGATATGGGATGATATGTTCTTTTTCATTTTGAAAGAGTGTATATCCTATCTATCCATATTCACTAGCCCCTTTACATGATTAGTAAGTTCAGCATGAGAGTTGAAGAAATGGATTGTCTCAATATTATGACTCATACTTGTCAATTTATTAGCAGGTTGATTACCTTCTTGCAAATAATGATTGACTTCAAATCCTTGCTCTTCAACTACTTGTTGAATTTCATTGATGATAGGCATAATTCTCCTAGGCATTTTCCATTCTCTTCTTATGCATTTGCTAATGAGGAGAGAGTTAGTGTCTCCAATTATCACATTATGTCCATTATTTATACATCACTTCATGTCAAATAACATTGATGTTGCCTATGCTATGTTGGATGTTCCTGGTCCTAGAGGTATTGAGTATGCAAACGTAATTCCTCCTTTATTTTTCAAACCATTCCCCCTCCTCGACATTTATCATGTAAATAACTTTCATCACTATTCAATCTAACGGTGTGGATAGGAGGCTTGTTCCATTTTATGGCTTTTGAAATTCTCTACTCAATGCTTGATTCACAATCCATGCAGATTGTGCCCCATTTCTCTCCTAGGTTAGCTCATTTAAACTTCTATTTTAGAACCTGCACAAGAGTATTTATAATATTAGTCTTGATTCTACAAAAGGATACCCTTAAATTTTCAAACTTTTTCCTGTATCTTGCTTTCCATAGCACCCACACTATTATCAAAGGGAGAATTGTAGATATATTAGGTCGCAAAGATATTGTGGCACTTGTAGTTCCACCACCTAAGCATCATCAACTTGTAGTTCCTACTGTTGTGATTAATTTCGAGAGATCCTACAAAAAAATTTAAATTCTTTTAACATGGTCACCTTGACAAAAAAGATGGTTAGTGTTTTATTATATGATCCACATTATTATTATTACACAATGGCAGTTAAAGTAAATTTGGATTCCAAATCTAAAAATTCTTTTATTGGTAGATAATATATCTCTAATGACTCTCTAGTTAAGTAAAGAAATTTTAAAGGATACATCTTTATGCCAAATTATTTTGATAAAACTATTACTGTTGTTCCTCTATCTACAAATATTCCAGGAGGATTAAATAGTGTTATTTTCATTGGTGTTAAGGATCCAGATGGCCTTATCTCTCCCGTTACTATGCAACATAAACTTGACCTTTCTAATCTTCTCTTTAGTGTATAAATCAGGCTGCAACTTGTCCCAACCCCACACTCCACCAATGTAGACATCTTTGATATTGATCTACTGATGGAGCTCACTTTTAGGAAGCAAGAGATATAAAGGGCCAAGATTTGTCCAGTTATCTGCCACAACTCAAAATCAGATGCAAATGAAGGAGAATAGAATAAAGCGGAAATAACTCAAATAACATAAGAAATCTCCCAATACTTGGAGTCATGAGAACAAGAGCATCTAAATAATACGAAAGGATAAATACTACTGTCTCAAATAAGATACAAGGTTGTCTCATAGTATCCGATACAAGTCTAAGATAGAAGCAAATCAAAGAAAAGCTCAAAGATCCATGGCGATTAGAAATCTGAACCTCACCGCTAAGATCTAGATGGATGGATAGTAGCTCCTCTGGAGTGATCAGCTACCCTATGCGGGTTCCTATGCTTGATTTGCCGAGAGGAAGCACAATAGGAGTGAGTATACTAAAATATATCTAGTAGGTTCAACCGACTTGGGTAAGCAAAATAGAAACAAGCATGTAATGACAAGAAATCATATCCCTGCATCCAAAAAGGTTGGTACACAATTAAATATATACATAAATATGAACTAAAGTATCTTCAACATCCCATAATGCCATACAACAATAAATATGGATCAGATGCACAACTTATCAAGGAAATATCAGAATGTCTCCACCTTGCCACCTGCTCGTGGTAAGGGAAATATTAGAATGCCTTAACCTTGCCACCTACTCATGGTCGAGAAAATATCAAGATGTCTCCACCTTGCTACCTGCTCGTACACAATGAAATATCATAATGTCTCCGCCTTGCCACCCGCTCGTGGTCAAGAAAATATCAGAATATTTCCACCTTACCAGATGCTTGTGGTCAAGAGAATATCAGAATTTCTCCACCATGTCACCTGCTTGTGGTCAAAGAAATATCAAAATGTCTCCACCTTTCCATCTGCTCATAGTCAAGAAAATATCAGAATGTTCCACCTTACCACCTACTCGTGGTTAAGGAAATATCAAGATATCTCCACCTTGTCACCTACTCGTGGTCAAGAAAATATCAGAAAGTCTCCACGTTGCCACCTGCTCGTGGTCAAGGAAATTTCAGAATGTATAAACCTTGCCACCTGCTCGTGGTCAAGGAAATATTAGAATGTCTCCACCTTGCCACCTGCTCGTGGTCAAGGTATATAAATTATGAATCTCACTCGTGTCTCCTGCTCGGGTCAAGGGGGCGGTACCAATGTGAGGCATAATACCCTTGGCTCTAACCCGAGTCAGGGGGAAAGCACAAACAACATACAATAGATATAAATCAATTATGCAACCTAGATATAGATGTAGACATGTAGAATAGCTTTATAGCAGGAATACCGATGCATGAAACTCCAAATAATCATATGTACTCAAGTAATAATATCAAGTGTCACAGCTAATGCCCAAATAGTCAATATGTTTTAGATCATCATAATTATATCAACAGTTAAGAGTATTAATAATACCAAATATTACTCATCCCAAGTATGTAAAAGTATCAATAATACCAGACTTTACTCATCCCAATTATACATATACGCCTCAAAGCTACCTCAACAACCATCAATTTTCACATAATTACCCAAATAGTCTTACAAGTCTCATTTAGTCACATTTAATCTCAAATCGTCATCATTCTATCATATTTCATCTCATTTTATCAATAGAATCAAAATTATACCATAATTTGGCTCAATCAAAATCACGTATCAACCAAATTACACAAATATCCATCTAGATCTCACAATTATCACATGAACATGATCAATAACTCAAATCTAGTTTCAAAAAGGTTATCGAAACCTACCTCAATGTTGAAACTACACTCGGACAAGCTTTCAATCAACTCAATCCACAACATAATCCTCATATTGGATCCACCACTATCAACAATAGACACTACTTATCAAGAGAAGCATTTTGATCTCCATATTCACATAATTTAGGCTTAGGGCAAGATGATCAAATTTAGGGTTAAAATTCGAAGTTCTCGAATCTGAAAAATAACTTTAAAATCAAGTTATACATGAAACATAGAGTTTGTGAGTGAAACTCTCACTAAATCAAGCTTAAATTGAATGAGAAATAAGCATTCAGTGTTCGAAAATCATGGTCTAAAAATTTAAAATCAAGAGAAATCTTATGGAAAATATTTATAATAGTATTAGAAACATTTACCCAACAAAATACTTTGAAAAGCTTCTTTCAAAATTGCCTCTAAAGCTTTGAAAATTTAAAAATAGAGTAAAAAGTGTGTTTCCCAATTTTAATATTGTCCAGTTATAAAATTTTCTCAATAAATGCAGGTTGGGTCCTGCGAATGCGGAGACAACTATCAAAAAGACCTTCGCAATCGTGGAGACAAACCTGCAAATTTGGAGAGTAAATGGGAGGGGGCCATTCACACACGTGTACACTCCGCGAATGTGGAAGGTAACCTCACCTAAACCTCCGTGAACACGAAGGCTTCTCCGTGAATGTGAAGAGTAAATCAGCTGCACAAGATATCAACAAAACCAACAATGTCAAATCTAATTTTCTACATGGAATGGACACTCGAAACTCATCCAAAATCAAAATTTCACCAACTTTATATGTATCCCTATCAGAAATAGTGAACCAGACTCAAAGGAATCATTAGAAACCTATTTCAAGGCCTCCTCGCCATTTTTATCAATGCAACTCAATAAGATTAGTTTAAAACATAAAAATATGAAAACTACCCTCGACAACTCCAAAATTATTCTGAGTCCACTTCCAGCGTTAGTTTCAGCATCCAAAACAATTGAAACTGTTAGAATTCCGATTCGAACTTCCGAACTCCGAATGTTCAGCAAAGTCAAATTTTGGTTTTTGAAACAAAATCACAACTTGGGCTAAAAACCTCATTTTAACTTCGAATTCAGTTTTGTCACTTCTCATAGTTCATTTTCAACATTCTGGAGCTGACGAAATCAACGAATCCTGACCCAATACCCAAAACTCAGAGTGGTACAAAAACATACTTTTTCAATAACTTAAGCTTCCAAAAATGCCAAAACTCATATATTCAACTTTTAAAACTCAGGATTTCAGTGCCAACTATACCAATAGTTCAAATTAGGCCTAAAGCAACTTACATAAAGGTAAAATAGTAATTTTTACCACTAAAAATAATGTTCATCCTTGAACATAAAAGAAAAAAGAGTACCTGAAGCCCCAAAAAGTCTAGGATATCCGGCTTGCATGCCAGACTCCAACTCCCAAGTAGCCTCATTAATAGGATGGTATCACTGTTGAACCTTCACATAGAAGGTATATTTTCTGATCTCAATCTCCAGACTTGTCTATCCAATATGGCTATAGGCTCATCCTCGAACGACAATCTGGACCCAACTCAATAGAATCAAAAGAAATCACATGGATCTCATCATGAATGTATCGGTGGAGCATAAAAACATGAAAAAAAGGATGTACTGATGATAATCTCGGTGGTAATGCCAGCTCATGGGCAACCTCACCAACTCTCCTCAAAATCTCAAATGGGCCAATAAATCTGGGACTGAACTTGCCCCTCTTCCCAAATCTCATCACACCCTTCATGGGTGAAACTTTTAATCACATACTATCACTAACAAATAACTTAAGGGGCTTAACCCTTCGATTAGCATAACTCTTCTAGCGACTCTGGGCTATCAAAAGTCTACTCTGAATCAAACGAACCTGATCCATGGCATCTCTGAGTAGATCCACACTCAACATATTTGCTAGAACCTGAACAAAAATATCCAATAGGTGATTTACACCTCCGACCGTACGAGGCTTCAAATGGTGCCATCTAGAGACTGGAATGGTAATTGTTGTTATATCAAAACTCTTACAATGGTAAGTTCTGGTCCCATTGGGCCCAAAAAAGCAATCATATAACCCTATAGCATATCCTATAACACCTGAATGGTGTGCTCAAACTGTCCATCTATCTAAGGGTGGAATGCTGAACTCAAATCCATTCTAGTACCCAAACCATGCTTAAGAGTGCACCAAAAATAGGAGGTGAACATAGACCCTTTGTTTGTTACTATCGACACTGGTACACCATATAATTTGATAATGTCCCGAATATATAACCTAACCAACTGCTCTACACTGTAGCTAGTCTTTATCGGTAAGAAGTGTGTTGACTTGGTCAAATAATCAACGATCAGCCAAACTGAATCAAACTTGACCAATGCCATGTGTAGACTTATCACAAAATCCATAGTAACTCTTTTCCACTTCCACTCAGGAATGGACATCTTTTGCATTGATCCACCGGACTTTTAGTACTCATACTTAACATCTTGATAATTCAAATACTTTGCTATGAACTCAATTATGTCTCTCCTCATACTGAACCATAATAATGTTGTTTTAGATCATACTATATCTTTGTCACACTAGATGAAATGGAATGTGTAGCATAATGTGCCTCCTCTATATCAATCTCACCTAATTCCTAACTTTAGGCACATAAACTCTACCATTTATCCTCAAAACACCATTTGAATCAATAACAGCTGCCTTGGCTTCACCTCTCAACACTCTATCATGAATTATGCGCAAATTGGGGTCCTCAAACTAATGAGCACATATCTAATTAAGCAAAGAAGATCTAGCCTTAACAAAAGCTAAAACCCTATGGGGATGAGAAATATCTAACTGAACCATCTGGTTGGAAAACGATTTAACTTCCGAAGCTAAGGGCTTCTCCTCAACTCTTAAGAATGCTAAACTCCCAATAATAGTAACCTTCTGGCTTAAAGCATCTACTACCATATTGGCCTTGTTGGGGTGATATAGAATAGAGATACCATAGTCCTTAAGAGACACCAACCACCTACACTATCTTATATTTAGATTAGGTTGAGAAAAGATGTATTTGTGACTCCAGAGATCAGTAAAGATCTCACAATACACCCCATAAAGATAATATCGCCATAACTTCAACAATAAAACAACCTTAGCCAATATCGAGTCATGGGTAGGGTAATTTCTCTCATGCAACTTTAACTATCAAGAAGCATAGGCTATCACCTTCCTCTTTTGCATCAATACACCACCCAACCCACACCTGAAGCATCACAATATACCATAAATGGTACTCTCTCCTTGGGTAAAGCAAGAATGAGTGCTGAAGTTAACAAATCCTTGAGTTTTTGGAAACTCGCCTCACAATAATTTAACTGTTAAGATGCCACAGCCTTTTGAGTCAATCTGGTCAACAAGGTTGCTATGGAGAAAACCCTTAACAACACATCGATAACACCCTGCTAGACCAAGGAAACTCTGAATCTCAATGAAAGATGTAGGACTAGCCTACTCACGAACAATTGCTACTTTGGCTAGATCAACCATAATACCATCCTTAGTCACTACATGCTCGAGGAATACAACTAACTCGAGCTAAAACCCACACTTTGAGAACTTTGCATACGACTTCTCTTCCCTTCAATCTCTGCAGTGTGGTCCTTAAGTATCGAATATGATTTGCCTCGCTCTTGGAATAAACCAAGATATCATCTATATACACAAGCACAAAGATGTCCAATAGGGCTTGAGCACTTGGTTCATTGATGTCGCCCAAGCTACACCTCCTTTTTGAGGCTAAAGTGATCATTGTCAAGGTAATTAGAATGTTACCAAGGTTAGGGTCGAACCTATGGGAATATGGTAGGCTTAGAAGAATTCAATTATGCAATTTGGGTTTATTGACCAACTTATCTCTCGAAAGGGGAGGGGGGTTATAATAACAAGTAAAAAGTAATCCTAAAGAGTTTAACCAATATGGAGAGAAACTAGGGTATTGTGTTCTATATGATTCCCTAATTTAGTATCACCAGATAACTGAATTCATTTCTAATGTGTAGCATGCAGAATGGTAAGTTAAGTTCACAAAATCCTTTGGCCTAGCGAGAGGCAAATTTGACTAAGTGACTTGGTCTATCCTGGTAGCGTGACATTACTAAGCCTTACCTATTGTTCTAGTACAACCTCCTCATGGCCTAGTTCGATTAATTAGACAAGAAACATTAATCAAATCATTTTAATTAATCTCTTTTCCTATTCATTACTACCTTGGTCTAGTCATTTAACACTAGGTGGGTTCTAATATTGGCCACCACTATAAAACATGCAAAACAAAGAGAATTAATTAATACATGCATGCACACTTTTCAAAAATTATGAATTATTCGATTTTACCTTGTTAGTTCTTCATGGTTCCCATAACCTTAGTTGTTGATTTAACTACTTATGATTTGTTTAAATACAAGGGTCATGAATTTGAATAACATGATAGAGTACTTACACAATTGAATTAAGCACAAGAAAATCCAAATCTTCAATGAGAATCACAAGATTGCAATTAGAAGATGAAATTGAAGTTTACAAGAGTTTCTCAACTCTCCAATATTTTTCTCTACTGTATCTCTCGTCTCTCTGCTATCTCTCTAATAAAAATAACCTAAAAATCTATTAATAATATTTAAAATACAATTTCAAAACAAAATAGAATAGCTGGGTCGGCATGTTCCATGAAGTGCTCTACGGGCCGTGTAGTGATTTTCGACCCATAATCGGGCTTTTGTACTTTGTTGCTGAAGTTCTGGACTTAGCTTCTATGACATCCCTCTATAGCCCGTAAAAAGTTCAATAGCCAGTAGGTAGTTTGTCTGATGAACTTTTTGCAAGTCTTCACTTTCTGATCCTCAGGGTACAAGACTTGATCTACGATTCATAAAGTGCTCCACGACTTGTTTACGTGTTAGTAAACCAAACTTTAGAAATCTACTCTTCACTGGAATTCCAATGAAACCTCCTTCACAGCTCGTAAAATACTCTACGA
Source organism: Solanum virginianum (assembly GCA_000787875.1). NCBI lineage: Eukaryota > Viridiplantae > Streptophyta > Magnoliopsida > Solanales > Solanaceae > Solanum > Solanum virginianum. The sequence goes on from DF362100.1 coordinate 28,897, forward strand.
CCCTTAAATGGTCTTGTAGATACTCAAAATCAGCAACTTCTGCATATTCTTCCCAAAATCAATGCCAACCCTGAAATTCTACAAAAAAACACAAAAACATATCAAACCCACTAATATCACATTGAGAACACACAAAATTCAAAGTTTTAAGCATCAAAAGTATTGTATTTTGACAGCACATCAACACCCTCAACTTAAAATTATTGCTTGTCCTCAAGTGACAGACTTAATCTATATAAGCAGCATAGTAACACACAAACCTCAACCTAATGGAATATATCTCATCAAACTTAAGCATAGATATCCACACTTACTTTACAAAACACAATCAGATAGCTATCCAACAAACCAACACAAACTAATGCATTCGACAGTGTAACTTTGACAAGCGATGTACTATCAAGAAGCTACAATTACTGAATAAGCCTAATGTTAAAAATGTAGTGCAAGTGCCCTCACAGAAAGAAGTCTCATATCTCACTCTCAATGATGTTTCAATGTATAATATTGGGACAGCGCAAAATCACTCACTCTTACAAAAGATATTCATGTATCATGCCCAATACCATATGCTTGCCCCTATACTCATGACTAAGACCTTTGATTACTTGGACTAGGATCACTTTAGGACTTTTAGGCTTGTAACGTAGGCTCAGGGGGCTTTGGTATGATACTTTGGCAACATAGTGACTAAAGGCCCTTCTTAACATTGCATTTTTCTACTTTTGCCCTACCAACACTGCTACTTTCAATCGATTTTCCCTTTTTCCTATTTCAAGATTTTTTAGGTGATTTCTTTTTATTTTTCAGCCTTTTGCCTTGTATTTATACTTCATTTTTCTTTTTAGCTCATAACTAAGGCATCACTTATTTTTTTGCTCCCAATACACATTTTTACTCCTTTTCCATGTATCATTAACTTTTCCCCTCATTTTGTGTTTTGCCCTTATATCAGCCACCCTTAACTTAGACTTTTGGCCTGAGTAGAGGTGCGCATTATCCAACCTCGGAACTAGGGCCACTTTTTTGGTAGGTACCCTTAACTTAGACTTTTTGCCTCAGTCAAGGTGCACAATGTCCAAGGAATGACCAGGGCCATTTTCAAAATTTTACAACTAAGAAGGCTAGGTCACTTAGGTTTTTACAAAGAAGAGGTACATGACAGGCTCAAACATTAGGATAAAGGGATATTCTACACATTTAGTTAGTCTTTTAGGCTAAGTGGACTGGTATGAACAATGGCCTATGATCCTTTCTGAACCAATTATCCTACAGTCTAAGTCAGAGTAACAGGGCAACTTCTGAATTGAAACATAATATATGAATTCACAAATTAAGCTCATACTCACATGACACTGATTATACTATCAACACAGACTCTCAGGTCATGCTTTGTATCTCTATTTATCCTCACTTATCAGAACAAGCACAGTCAACACACTCAAAAATACATGGTTGCTATATAGACTAACTAATCAAAAATTTGGTGGGTATCATTTTTCACAAAAACAAAAAGACAAAAATATACATATGCCACAGATCTTAGTGTTATATACTACACGTACTACCTAAACATCCTAAACATACAGGTTCAACATAAAATAAATATCTATGGGGAAAAGGAACACAAGAAAGAAAACCCCTAGGATTCAAAAATTGGGGTAGTTAAGGACCAAAGCTACTCAAACTTCATCGAGGCCCATAACTACCCACGCCCTACCGATAAAAAAATGCACTGTCCTCAATACACAATCAAAACAAAATAAAGTACAGGGGTCAGAAACATACTTGGGGGCCTTAGTGCCAGTATCCACCTTGGATTGCCTCCCAAGCAGCACCTGATTTATTATCGCGGCATGACATAGACAACTTGAGTACTCAAAATTCCTTAAGTGTCAATTCTTACATTATTTTTACTTCCTCCACATTTTTGAGGTAAAACTTGACTCTTTGACCATTTACTTTGAATGTCCCTCCATTTTTTCTCTCCAACTCAATGGCTCCATAATCAAAGACATGTGCTACATGAAAGGGTCCCAACCATCTGGACTTGAGTTTTCCAGGGAACAACTTTAGCCTGGAATATATACTAATACCAAGTCCCCAGGTGCAAACTAATGATTCTCTATACGATGATCATGTTGTAGCTTTATCTTTTGTTTATATATGGCTGAGCTCTCATACGCTTACAAATGAAATTCATCAAGCTCATTAAATTGGCTCAGCCTAGAGTTTGCTGCACCATTCCAGTCTAAATTCAACTTCTTCAGTGCCCATATAGCCTTACGCTCAATCTCCACTAGCGAATAACATGCTTTTCCAAAGACTAGTAGGGAGACATGCCTATAGGGGTCTTGAATATTGTTCAGTATGCCCATAATGCATCATCAAGCTTCTGCGACCAATCTGCTCGATTTGCATTCACAGTCTTGGATAGGATCTATTTAATCTCCCTATTAGACACCTCTACTTACCCACTTATCTGAGGATGGTAAGGGGTTGCTACCCGATGTTTTACCTATACTTTTCAAGTAGAACCTTGAATAATCTATTGCAGAAGTGAGAACCTCCATCGCTAATGTTTGCCCGAGGGGTGCTAAACTTTGATAAGATGTTCTATTTCAGAAATGTTGTGACACTTTTGCCTCCATTGTTGGGTAAAGCAACTGCCTTCACCCATTTTGATACATAATCCATAATAACCAAGATGTACTTTCTTTCATGCGAGCTAACAAAGGGACCCATGAAGTCTATTCCCCATACATTAAATAATTCAATCACCATAATGGGGTTTAGAGAGAGCTCATGTTTGCGGAAAACACGACCTTCTCTTTTGCACCTATCATATGCTTTGGCGTAGTCATAAGCATCCTGGTGGATTATGGCCAATATTACCCATGCTGTAAGATCTTATGTGCTATCCGGACTCTACTATGATGCCCACCTACCAACAACGAGTGACATGCCTCAGAGATACTCATCATCTCAATCTCTGGAACACAACAACAAATAATCCCATCCGCATATACATGAAACAAGTATGGATTATCCAAAAGAACTTTCTCACATCAGACATGAACTTTGACGCTGGTGGGTATTTATATTAGGCAGCACAATATCACTTACCTAGTAGTTTGTATAATCTGCAAATCATGGTATTAAAGTATGGAACGTTGCTAACACTCTCTCATCTGGGAATGAGTTGTCGATCTCTAATCCATCATCAAACTTTTCCATTGCCCCATCTTCTAACCAAGAAAGGTGCTTTGTGACCTAATTTTTTGTCCCTTTTCTGTCGATGACATCTAAATCAAATTCTTGAAGTGGAACTACCCATCTCATCAACCTTGATTTTGCATCCTTTTTTGCCATCAAGTACCATAATGCTAAGTGGTCTATGTGTACCAACACTTTGGTCCCCAATAGATATGATCTAAATTTCTCAAATACAAGGACCACCACAAGTAGCTCCTGGTCAGTGACAGTGTAGTTCTTCTGGGCTGTATTTAGGACCTTGCTAGTGTAATACATGGGATGAAATATCTTTGCTTGGAGTTGTCCCAATACTATACCTAGCACATCCTCACTTGCATCACACATGATCTCAAAGGGCTTTGATCAGTTTGAAGCTACAATGATTGGGGCTGAAATCAACTTCTGCTTCATCCTTTAAAGGTTTTGAGGCATACATCATCAAACACGAACTTAGCATCCTTCTCAAGCAACTTGCACAATGGATGTGCAATTTTAGAGAAGTCTTTTATGAACTGTCAATAGAACCCTGCATGCCCTAGGAAGCTCCTCACACCCTTGACTGAGATGGGTGGGGGAAGCTTCTCAATCACTTCCACTTTAGATCTATCAACCTTGATTCCTTTGATGGAGATTCTATGCCTCAACACAATGCTCCCCTTCACCATGAAGTGACACTTTTCCCAATTCAGCACCAAATGGCATTCCTCACACCTTCTTAGCACAACATGCAAGTGCTTCAAGAAATCCTTAAATGAGTCCCCATCCATACTAAAGTCATCCATGAAGACTTCAATAGTGTCCTCCACCATGTCTTAGAAGATGGACATTATGCATCTTTGAAATGTTGTTGGAGTATTACACAACCCGAATGGCATCCTCTTAAATACGATGGTGTCATAGGGGCATGTGAACATTATCTTCTCTTGATCTTCTAGAGCAATGGTGATTTAAGTGTAGCCTAAATACCCATCAAGAAAGCAGTACCAACCCTTTCTAGCCAATCAGTCCAATACCTGATCCATGAATGACATAGGGAAGTGATCTTTCTCTATTAATGCATTTAGCTTCCTATAGTCCATGAACACTCTCTATCCAGTGACTGGCCACATGGGAGTCAACTGGTTACTGGTATTTGGGACCACAGTGACAGCTCCTTTCCTTGAAATATATTGAACCGGCCTCACCCATTCATTATCAACGATTGGATAGATCACTCATGCATCTAACCACTTGATTATTTCTTTGCGCATGACCTTTTGTATGGGAGGTTGAGACGCCTTTGGTGCTCAATACTTGTCTTGTACTCCTTGACTAATAGGATTTTATATGTACATATCTCCGGATGGATACCAATGATATCTACAATCATTCACCCAATGGCTTTCTTAAGTTGTTTAAGCACCATAAGAAGGTTATTCACCTGCTCATCATTCAAATTCGTAGCAACTAATACTGGAAAGGTCTTTTTTGCACCCAAAAATGCATATATCAGATGTTCTAGGAGAGACTTTAACTATAGTATCGCTGGCTCTTCTATGGATGCCTTGGAGTAAAATGACCCCAAAATGTGCTCAAAAAAGTGCCTCAGAAATGCCCAAAATCATAATTTCCATATATCTCAAAATTCATGCGTGATATCAAAAATCTGACTTCATATTCTTGTTCAGGGGGTAAAATTAAGTGGGAAGTGGGTCTAACCTCGATTTTAGAGCATATAAATCACAATTTCAATTTCCCAAATATCAATTTCTAGTGAGCTTTTCGTGCCCCTGGCAGGACATGCCAATGGCGCGCCACAGTGTAAAAATATTGCTAGTTTCTATCTTGTTCCAAGGCTTTTGGATCTTGGGTCTAAGCCTTCCCATATGTGAAAATACCTCTACTTAGCTATATTTCACCTTCATATCATTCAAGACATTCCCAAATACTCTCTCAAACACTTAACAATATTTCATCTCAAAATTCAAGTATCTAAAACTCATCCAGAACTTAAGGATTTCACTCAAGCTTTAAGTCTCCATTTTTAATCTTCATCAAGAATTCTCCAAAGCTAAGGTATGTGGGTTTCGACCATTGGGTCCTTTCGACCATGGTGCCGAAGCCTCCTTTTTACCTAAATTTCATGATTTAAAGTTGATTTATTCATGGGTCTTATTATAAATTTCACTACATACTACATTGGGATTTCATGAAATTATGATTGTTTTAGCATGTTTTGAGCTATAAATCTAAGATCTATTGTGAGGTTTAGTGAATGGTTTTGATGTATATTGTTTGAGGGTGTTACCAAGTATCTATTGATGATTTTACACATAATTTTCTAGCATGATTCCACTCTTAAATTGCATGGTTTTACACTAACAGTACACACCCACCAATTGTTTGATAAAATGTTCAATTATGATTTCTTGACGAATTGAAGGCCCAATGCATGTCTTATGAGTTGAATGACTATATGATGAACAAAAGAATATATGTATGGTATTATCTCTATAGTGTTGGGAATTGACTAAGCCTCACTTGGGAGGTTGTAGGCCCAACTAACCATGTTGAAGTGTTTGAGCATCGATCCTACAATGATTGGGGCTGAAATCAACTTCTGCTTCATCCTTTAAAGGTTTTGAGGCATACATCATCAAACACGAACTTAGCATCCTTCTCAAGCAAAGAGGTGGTAGGCCTATGCAACCATATTAAGGGGTTTGCACCTTTATCTCCTTGCTCAAGAGGTGGTAGGCCTGTCCAACCATGTCGAGGTATTTGTACCTTGATAACTAATTTGAGGGGTTTGTACCTCATCAACCATGTTGAGTGGTTTGTACCTCATCAACTACATTGAGGGGTTTGTAACTCATTTGACTCTTAAATGAGGTGGTAGGCCTTGGATATTCACTATTAATGGTCTCTCCTTACACATGTATTATATTCTATGAAATATAATTTACGTCAAGCATCTTCCGTGCATGCCATATTGTTATATGCTACTCATTGTCTATGCTTATGCATTTTGATTATGTTGCTTATCTCTTGTTGCATTGCATCCTACATACTTAGTACATTCAAACGTACTAACATATACTCTATGCCTAGATGATGTCTTCGTATAGGAATCGAAGCCCCGCTTGAGAATCTTCCTCTATATGGCTAGTATGATTTCTCTCAAGCTAGTTGGTGAGTCCTTCATACCGGGAATAATATATATGATCTCATGCTATATACTAAGACTATTTTTGTTTTATCTATATATTGACTATAATGGTGAGCTCAGTTGCGTGTCTTGGCCCCCGCTCTTATCTATGTAGTAGAGGTGTTGTTGGACATGTTATCTATTGAGCCTTGACTCTCTTGTTTTGATGCTTATGTTATTAAAGTACCCATTTAATTCTTTTTGCCTTATTTCTACTCTTATTATATTGTTTAATTGCTTTTGCGACCAATGATGTATAATGTTATGTTAAGAGGCTTGTTTGGGGTCCCTTTGGGTTCCCTATTCATCGCATCACATCTAGACCCTAGGCTTGGGTCACAATAAACTTGGTACCAGAGCCCTAGGTTGTTAATGGTCCTCGATATCCAATACATCATATCGATTAGAGTCTTGTTCATTGTGGTGTTGTGCACTATAACTATGAGCAAGAGGCTATGAGGTGTTTTAGGAAATATTTCCTTTCATCATGTTCTAAGTCATGCTATAGAGTTGAAGTAAGGTTTCCCCCCCTAAGGATTGTTCCTTGCCATGCTAGATCATGTCTAACACAAGAGGAAGGAGAGTTCACACTCCCGAGGAAAAATCAGCTTATAGTGAGCTCCGAGATGCTCTCACTATGCTAGCACAAGTTATGGTCAATCAAGTGGCCCAAGCCCCTCATGTTCCTACACCAACATCTCAGGTGAGAGAGTTTATGAGGATGAACCCACCAGTATTCTATAGGTCTAAGGTAGATGAGGACCCTCATGAGTTTATTCATGAGATCTAAAAGGTATTGGCTATCATAGATGTTAGATCGGAGGAGAAATCTGAGTTGGCAGCCTACCAACTCAAAGGGGTAGCACAAATATGGTTTATTCAATGGAAGGAAGAGAAGGGAATCAACAATGTTGTGCTTTGGAGGAGTTCAAGGTGGCTTTTCTTAATCGGTTCTTCCCTCTTGAGCTTAGGGAAGCCAAATTGGCGGAGTTTATAAATTTGAGACAAGGGTCTATGAGTGTAAGGGAGTATTTCCTCAAGTTCAATCAACTCTCCAAATATGCTCCCCACTTGGTTGCCGACACAAGATCTAGAATGAACAAGTTCGTGATGGGTGTATCCATTTTGGCGAGTGAGGAATGTTGGTTCGCTATGTTGATCAATAACATGGATTTGCCCTATTTGATGACCTATGTCAATCAAACAGAGGAGGAAATATTGAGAAAGAGGAGTAATGAGACTTAGAGGGCCCATTTTGAGGGAAAATTCCAAGGTTGAAAGGGTGGTTGGTTCCATCAAGGCCAAGGGTCTTCTTATATAATTAATAAGAGGGTTATGAATGACTTTCCAAGGGCTAAGGTGTTAGGGGTGTGGTTCCTAATGGTGGGTATCCAAAATGTGGTAAAGGTCATAGTGGCTCGTGCTTGAGGGATACCAATGCTTGTTATGGTTGTGAGGAAGTTGGGCATAAGATGATGGATTGCCCTCAAAATCACAACAAGGGTAAGGAGGTTCGTCCACAAGGTATTAATGCAGTTCCTTTAGGGAGAGGTGGTCAACAAGGTAGTGCCCCAAGGCATAATTGATTTTATGCTTTGCATGGGAGGCAAGGGATTAATGAGGTGCCCGATGTCATCACTAGTATGTTAAAAGACTTTGATTTTGATATGTATGCATTGATTGATTTAGGTGTCACTCTTTCTTTTATTATCCTCTTTGTTGCCAAAAAGTTTCATGTTGAGCTCAAATTATTGTGTGAGTCTTATAAGGTGTCTACTCCTATTGGTGTATCTATTATTGCTAAAAAGGTGTATGAAAATGGTCCTATTTGTATTTTGCATAAGATATTGCCTTGTGATCTTGTTTAGTTGGAAATAGTCGATTTTGATGTCATTCTTGGGATGAATTTGGTTGCATGCATACTATGCCTTTATTGATTGTAGAACTCATAGGGTCACATTCAAATTCCCAAATAAACCCACTCTTGAGTGAGAGAGTTATGATGTGGTGGTCAAGGGTAGGTTCATCTCTTGCATTAAAGACCGTAAGTTGATCTCTAAGGGGTGTCTCAATCATTTTGTGAGGGTAAGGGATATGGAGTCCAATTTCCTTCCTATAGAGTCAGTTCCAGCTGTAAATGAGTTTCTTGATGTCTTTCCAAATGACCTTCCCATTTTTCATCTCGAAAGGGAAATAGATTTTGGTATAGACCTCCTTCCTGATACTCAACCTATTTCTATCCCCCTAACCGCATGGCTCCCATGGAGTTAAAGGAGTTGAAGGAGCAATTGATGGATTTGTTGGAGAAGGGTTTTATTAGGTCTAACCAATCACCTTGGGGTGCACTGGTATTGTTTCTGAAGAAGAAGGATGGGTCCCTTAGAATGTGTATTGACTACCGGCAACTTAATAGGAGGATTGATGATTTGTTTGACCAATTGCAAAGGACTAGTCACTTCTCTAAGCTTGATCTTCGGTCCGGGTACACTACCGGCAACTTAATAGGAGGATTGATGATTTGTTTGACCAATTGCAAAGGACTAGTCACTTCTCTAAGATTGATCTTCGGTCCGGGTACCATCAAGTGAAGGTGAGGGAGTGTGATATTCCTAAGATGGCCTTTTAGAGTAGGTATGGACATTATGAGTTTGTTGTGATGTCTTTTGGGTTGACCTATGCACCGGCTATCTTCATGGATCTTATGAATAGGGTCTTCAAACCCTACCTTGATTCATTTGTTGTGGCCTTCATTAGTGATATTTGGATTTATTCACATAGTGAGGAGGAGCATATGAGCCATTTAACGGTAGTACTACAAAGATTGAGGGAAGAGAAGGTGTGTGTTAAGTATGATAAATGTGATTTTTGTTAAAAGAGGTTGCCTTCCTAGGTTATATGGTTTCTGGGGATGGTATTATGGTGGATCCTAAGAAGACAGATGTGATTAAAAATTAGCCTAGACTATTGACCCCATTGAATATTAGAAGCTTCTTAGGCTTAGTGGGTTACTATTGAAGGTTTGTGAATGAGTTCTCTTCTATTGCTTCTCCTATGACCAAGTTGACTCAAAAGAAAGCCAAATTCATATGGACTGATAAGTATGAAAAAAGCC
>DF362099.1:2171-26220 GCA_000787875.1 Solanum virginianum
ACTCAAACACCATTCCAAGCTTCACAAAGTCAATTAAAACACCCTAGCGCCAACCGAACACATAAAACGCTAAAATGCATAACTTCACATTCCTAGCAATAAATGCAAATCTGATTTTCCAGCATACTCTATACATAAATAAGATCCTCTAGGACCCTTTGCTACCTCAAAAAAGTACTCACGATGCCCTAGCGCTCAACCAACGCGTCTAGCATCGAAAAGTCTAATTTCCACCAAAAAGGCCTTAATGACCACAACATGTATAGCAATAATTTCTAACATTATTTCATGTTATAAGGATCATTTCTAAGCAAGGGCCAATTCTTTCACAACTTCGATTCCCAATTCTCACTTGTTTTCTTGGCGAACTATTGTCCCTACGATGCTTGGGGGACTCAATACACTAGGCTTGAAGGCTTGAATTCGGAAGAAGAGTCGAAAACAACAATTTTGGCCAATTCTACTGTAGCGGACAGATTGCGAAAATACTGTTCATCCGAAATTCTTCCAAATTTTTTCTTCCTAATTCCTTGTTGAAATGGATGGTATTTGAATTCTTGAACAAGTTTTTCATGTATAGAAGGATGTATGATGATCTTGGATGAAGTTGACAAGAGTTTCTAGGTTTTTTTTCTAGGTTGTTCTTGAGCTTTCTTGAGAAAGAAATGAAAATGAAGAAATGAATTTGCTTCTTCCACTTGTATACATATATAAGGATCATTTGGAATTAAGAAATGACTAATTTACCCTTGTACACATTAAAAGACTTAATAATTAAATATACCTCCTACACTTGTCCCTATTTAAATCTTCAACCTATATTTCCCAATTGGTAATGTATTAGGAATATTGACAATAGCATACTTGCCTAACACTTTGAATACTTGAAATCACACAGTTAGCTCACGTATCAAAATGAGGGTCCTAACACTCCCATTAGGCACGACCATAACCGGCCCGGGAATTGGTGAACGGATATATACAGTGGCACGAGTAGAACAGAACAGATATGTGCGGGATAGTTAGTTTATTACATAAATTCCCACATTATTCACATGTTTCACTCATTTGGTTTTAATCCCCTTTTAAATCAAAGATTCTTGGTCAAAGAGGGTGTAGACAGAACTCGTTGGTGGTGGAGAAGCCCCGTCAAGCTCATCGTCCCAATTCGCTGCTCGTAAAGAGGTAACATCCTCATCTTTATTTTGTTTTCTTCTTTAAATGATGAGTGATGCGTGTGAAGTTTGAGCTTTATTCAGCTAATCATGACGTTTGGATTTCATATTTCATCTGTTCAATTATTGTATAGTTTGAATGATGTTAGAAATACTCTTTGGATTCATGTTTGGACTTGTCTCCAATGTTCTTGAGGATTCACTTGTGTTGACAATGAATGTGCATATCAATGTCCTAAGCTGCTGTCCATTGTTTTCGTTGTAGTTTTCTTCTAAGTAGTTCTACCTTTTTTGTGAACTGTCTATCGATCTTAATATCAAGTTTAGTTACTGATTGCTTCTTTACATGGTCATAAATGTTTTCATATGATTTCCAGTAGGTTCTAATAGTCTAAAAGGTTTACTAGATTCATGGGTAAATGCATTGGTTGTGTTGTCCCATGATTCTGGGTTTTAACTGTACCATCTTAGCTCGTCTTTACCTATGAATTAGTTGTTCCCCTGTTTGATCCCCGTACCCACATCCCTGCTTCATTTTGTTATTTTTAATTTTGTTAGCATCTTGGTATATTGTTTGTTGCTTTGTTTAGCCTCAAATGTCCCTTAATGAACATTACATTGATTTCAATGTAAGGATTAGCCACTGATTTTTTTGGTTTGCTGATTTAAAAGGCTATTACATAACATCCTAATTTGAATATCAATTGGAATAGTCCAGATTCATGGGGGAAACTGCTATGCTGGTACCCCATGGTGATAAGTCTAGTTAGTATGGAGTTATCTTATTTTAGTCTCAGCCCAGACTTTATGTTTCAAGCATTTCTAACATCAGAATTTTAGCATGTATCATTGTGCTTCTGTAATCCAGAATGGTTTTGTTTGGTTAATTTCAATAAGGAATATATGAAATAACTTTTGTTTGAGTCACTGATTGTCTTCTCTTTTACTCGTCTTTCATTTAACTGTGTTCTGCTTTTAATGAGACATCTCCATAGACCTTAATGTCAATCTGACCATTTTTCCAGTGCAGTAGAGGTTTAAAAGCTGCCTAATCTAATAATATAATGGGGAGCTTTTCCTTATTTTGTTCATGTCCAGTAAGGGAAGGTTTTAGATTGAGAATAGTATGCGTGATATGATATCTCTAGTGGGTGTCTTAGTGCTGTTACTGTATTGTTTCGACCATTGTTTTCTGGTGCTTTGATCTTTCAGATAACATTTAACTCTTCCTCTTATACGCACAACTCATTTAACATTGTGATTGGGTTTGTCTATATCTTATTGTTGCCTTATATATCTCAAACCTCGAGTCCGAAGTTACAAGCTACTGTCCGAATCTTCATTGCTGCTGAAATGACAGTGTTTTCCATAAACTTTATGTTTCATATTAAGTTTCATTTTCAATTATCAAGTCATGTTTTCCCCCTCGTATTCGACCAAATTTTAGTATATAAAGTCTAATATGATTCCATTGGGTTGCTGAATTTCAAGTATAAATCTGGTTTGAATGCTGCCAGGTTAAATTCCGAGTTTAAGTGATTGATTTTTGAGTTTGTATGCTATCAATTGCTATGTTGGATGCTCATGGATCTAGTAGCTATTTCTTTCTTCCACTGTTTCATTGCAACCATGATTATTTTACTGCAATGTGATAATATTACGACAACAATGTTTAAACTCAGTGATAATGTTGATATAGTTAATACTGGTTTTTACAACCGCAATGGCCATTTTATTTGCATCTGATGTTTTGATATATTTTAACTTATTAACACTTGTTTGTAATTGCATTTGATAAACGAGTGCTAATCCTTGTTTTCTTTTGGTTTCATGTGAACTCGTCCTTGAGTCCGATGGGACTCCTTTTCTTGCATCTCTTGGGCCATGGAGGCCCAAGTTCTCTTACCTATCGAGTCAACCCCAATTCCCCAGGACAAGGAAGATACAGATTATGGCAGCTGAAATACAGATTATGGAGTGCAAAGGAGCAGAAATATAGACCCGTATACATAGTATATACACTGTTATACGCTCATTATATACAAGCATAGAAGGAGGACAAAAGGCCTCAAAATCTTTAACTCTTTCCTATTTTTTTTTACATATTTGTATTTGTTTGGATGCTAACATTGTTGTTATAGGGTTGGTTTTAACCTAATTAATCTCCCCGGCATGTCCGTCATTTGTGTTGATCTCATATTTTAATCTCTTAAAAGTTAAAACTGCTTTTCTCAAAAATAATAAAAAATAGAAAATTAGACTTTGTAGTATTTACAAGTCAACTATTTTAAAATTCAGTCAATATTTCAAATCCAGTTAATATTTCAAACCCAGTCAATATTTCAAATCCAGTCAATATTTCAAATCCAGTCAATTATTTCAAATCCAGTCAACTCTTTCAAATCTAATAAATTTTTCAAAAGTTAGTCAAATTGTCTAATCGTCGGTCTACCGTATGTTAGCGGCTACTTTGAATGATTAATTTTTTCTCAAAGTGGAAATTGAACTCTTACCCATTTTTTCTGAAATTTTAAAACTTTTCTGTTAGGTTTTAAAATTTTATTGGTTTCCTAATTATCCTTAAAATTAGGTGGCGACACTCTTTTCTTTTAATTTTTGGGAATTTGGTTCTTGCTTAAATCGATTGGGCATCGAATCTGATTTCTGAAAAGAGTTGGTCAGTTTTCGGGATAACATATATAAATTACAAAAATCCCATTTTTTTTATTCTCTATCTTAATTTCAAATACTTACAATTAACCAATTAAATTCAAATGCTCAGTATATTTTCTTTACTTGTTTCACATCTATTTTTCTGCCAAAAGGTGTCTAATCAGTGTCAATCACTGATCAAACACCATTAAATTAGTATTAATTGTAAATTTCAAATTTTGACAAATGTTTTTCTCTTTTCATATAACGAAGAGTTTTTTTTCAAGTCAAATTTTTTCTCCATTTTCCCCCTTTTTCAGTAATATCAATGACTATAATGGACGATCAACGATCATTCAGTCTTGATTTTACACAAGAAGTTCCCGTCGCTGATATCCGTCCACCAACGATCGTACATTTAATAGTCGACTCATCAAGACGCCATTGAGATGTCTTGGTAGTCAAAATAGAGGTAATGAAGAAGAAGGTATCAACTTCAAAATCCCCAGCCAAGAAAAAAACAAATGCAAAAAAAAAAAGAAGAAAAAAGATGAACCCATCATCACCCACCCATCGTTACTAAAAGTATAATTTTTCACCTATTTTACAACTAATTTTTTCGCAAGTATTCATTGTGCATATGTAGATCTTTGCTGGAACATCACTTGAATGGTCATAAATCTATGTTAAGTTAGTGTTTGATTCTTTAAATTAAGTGAATTATTACATTTAAAGTCACAATTTTCAATTGTTAAAATTTTAGGGCTTTTCTATGTTGACAAGTATCGAATTTGTGTTTTATGCTGTTAATCTACAAATTTGACAACACATAAGAAATCACTTAAAACAAGTATCGAACCGGTGAAATCAAGTATCATAAATTCCTTTTATTTGAATTACTAATAACAAAGTACTAAAACAATAGAATTATATAATGTCAAGTATATAGTTGCAAATAAAATCATATACAATTTATATAAATCAGGTATCATTTACATAATTAACCATATTATTTTAGGTATCTAGTATAGCTAATTCTATAATTTCCTTCAGATATCAATAACGCACATAAAGTACAGTAACATCAATCACAGTCGAATACAAGTAATATGTTTCATCAAAATATCAATTTAAATCTATATTAAATGATATTGTGTAAGTTAATAGGTATCTCTTTTTTTACACTAAAAGATACATCATATAAACTATGCATTACTTACCCAACTTAGCAGTATCATAATTGCTTTAATGTATCATTTTTTTTATATATTTGATAAACGTAGCTAATATTGAGATTTAACTCTCAACATCACAGGGGTTAAGTTATGTTGTAAAACATCCTCCCAAACACAATCTAAAGTTTGGTGTATCATACAATTCTTCTTTCAAAGATGTTATCAAGTTGTCAATTGGAAAAAATTGTTTGAACGATTTTGTGAGACTATATTTGGTCAGTATCTGAGCATACCAAATTGTAACTACCAAGGACAGATTGTAAAGTGTCTGTTGTTGCTTGAGTTGAATCACAACAATAAAGACGAATTGCTGATCCGTCTTGTTAAGGGCAATACTCTTCGATTTACCATGAGAGACTTTGCAATTATCACTAGGTTAAAATGTATTGAAAATATCGATGAGTTTTGATATTTAGATTCTACCACAAGTATGCTGATATCAAAATACTTTCCTGTTGCACGTTCTACTATAAATAAGGGTTTGTTTGTTAAGCATTTCTTAATGGGTGGATGGGATACTCTTCAAGAGGCAATCCAGATGACTATCGTATATTTTCTACACTCATTTATTTTTTCAGAAACAAATGATTCATCTATTCCAGCTGAAGATTCGAAGGGTTGAATATAGTAGCTATGTAAGATTCCCGTGAGGACAGGTTGCATACAAGAAATTGATTAGCAATTTTAAAAAGGCGATTACAGCGTCAAAATAGCTTTACAGAATGTCTGGCATGCCATACGCGTTGAATGCATAGATCTACGAGTGTGCTTCTCAAATACCAAACAAAGTAGCTATTAGGAATGACAACACATTCCTAGAATACTAAATTGGCATGTCATTGTTGTAAGGCCACTATACGAATATTTTATGTCCACAATATTCAGCCAGGTATTACCTTTTTCTTTGGATACATAACTTTTTTCATTTTGATAATGTCATTGAAATTTGATAATTTTTATTTTAACAGGCTGATTGCTCAAATTTAGTTCAAACTCCTGAAGAATTGGCAACCTTGGATTCGCCAACCATCTCTGACATACCACAATATGATCCATCTTTGTCTGGTATCCAAAGTGCATCAAATCATCAGCATAGTAATGTTTGAATGCATAAGTCTAAGCGTCTTCAATCCACAACATCTCTGCTTCCGTCAAAGAAGCAAAAGACAGTGCATGTTCAGAAAATAATTCCACCTACAGCTTCAAAGCCAAAGAAATTAATTCAATTTTCAGAATGTCCAATCAAGAAATCACCCCAGGCCAAACCTCCTAATGCTACTAAATCTTCAACAGTGCACCCCACAGGACTTTCTGCTGAAGACATAAAAAAAGTGAAAAAAATTATCCAAAAATATGTAAGTATCAAGTTGTTGCATTTTAAAAGTTTTATTTTTAATAACTGTTCATTCAAATATATTTATTGATACCAAAATATGATACACAATCATCTTTTTTTATCTAACAAGATGGACAGAAGATTCTATGCATTGAAGTCTTTGATAAACTCAAGAACCAATGAGATCTTGCAGGCTATCAGGGTGCATCCAACAATGATCATGTTGATGTTCACAATGAGGTATCAATATTTTTTTTCATGAAAATATGCATAATACATGTATTTTTTTAAATAAAAAATATTTTATCTGTCATTACACACACCCAAGGTATATAAATACACATGTATGTTGATACCTTGAAACACTTCTTGCTTTGATACCTGTAAACTAATACTCATCATAGTTGGTTTGATACCTTAAAACAAACATAAATACATGTTTCAATTGACCTATTTACTTCATGAACATTTACTTTCATAAATGACTTAACACTCATGAAAAGTATCAAACATAACTATCTTCTCATGTGAAATACTTATATCCTTTGATACTTTTGCAAATCTCAAATGAATTCATGTCAACTGTAATTCATCCACAACATATAAATAATCCCATTTTTTGTACTATAAGTATCAGTTATGGAACAATACCATGGCTGAAATTGAACAATAAGGTATCAACTGAAAAATACATCTAAGTAGGACATCAATAAATTAAGAAAAAACAAGCAAGTATCAATCACAACACCAACTGCAATTTAGAATCCATGACTACAATTATAGTTTCTTTGGAATTTTCACTGTTTTATCCTTATTCAATTTTTTTAACTTTCTATGTAGGATGTTTGTGGACCGTCTATTCCTAACACACAAAAAAAATATTATGCCCATGGATACCATGGTTCATCATCTGGCAACGACGAGCGCTCCTGATCATCAGAACATACCAAATGTTATGGAAGTCAATACAGATGATACTAACAATTCTGAGCATGCTAGCGATGACCTAGTGGTCCATACATTCCTGGATGCTTACCCTTCGAATGTGAATCAAATGACATCAAATGATATCCCTGTTACAGTTACTTGTCAACATACTGAAGTATAAATTCATTATTATTTGTATGACGTAATCCAAGTAATGTATTAAAATTATTTTCATGTACCCACTTTATTGTTAGGCATTTGTTTCAAAATCGAATCTTTCCGAATCAGAGCATGTCACGAATGATCCAATGGATGGAAATATTTCTATATACTAAGACATTCCTAGTTCACATAAGGTATTATATTACACCACATTTAAACTAGTTGGTGTCCAAATCATTATTATGTCTAACAACCTTTGTTCTCCTTTTAGGTTTGCACACCTGCTTAGTCTACGGAATGCCCAAACAATCAACCAACAAATATAGGTGCATACGACCCAACAACTTCTGAAAATGTGTGGAAGGATAATCCCAACTTCAACAAGGTATCATTAGTTAAATAACACAATATATACTTTATTAAACAAAAGAAAATAATTAGCAGGATCTAACAATTATTTGTCAGGATATACATGACTTATCAGATAGAACGTCAATCCCTAAAGTAACAAATGATAAGATTGAGGCGATTTTGAACAACTACATGAACCTATAACAGCAGCGTCGTTGCAAACTATGACCCAGGAAGAATATCTCAATGATGATTATCTTCTTTGGAATGGCCAGTTACCTACCACTCTGCCATGTGAAGACGTTATTTTACATGAGTCATCTCAAACCCCAGCTCAATGTCCCAGAAGGCCTTCACGTTTTTGTCAGTCGCCATTCTTAGCAGAATTTAGTTCAAAAGAAAAGGGAAAGGGAAAAATATCATACAATCGATCTCAGAAGTTCCCATTTGACGGGTTTGACATTTATTATGACATTCCTTTGGACCTTATGAAAGACTTTCGCATTTGGGTTGAAAAAGGGATCCTGATACGATATGCTAAAAGGTATGTCCTACATAATTACACATTATATAGTATATGTTATCTATGATCTTTAATTTTTTTCACACTGTCCAAGGAATACGGATGAGGAGCACTAGAAAAATCGATCATCTTCGATTGGATTGTTGAGGATGAATTTTGTCGTTGCATGTCCTAAAGACAAGAACTAGTTCTAAAAATGTACCACCCAAACAACTACGGGGGGGTTAGGTGCAGAATTAAGGTCCATTTTCATTTTATGTGGAGTAGTAATTTTCTGAGTCATATAATAGGTCTGTGTAACCTATATTTTCATCTAATTCTTGTAGAACTATATTTATGTCATCGTACCATGATTGTCTAATTAGGTTGTTAATTTCTTCTTCTTCATATTCAATTAATTTTTCCCATATTATTTTTCTTATTTCTATTTCAGGTATTTTACTTAGTATATAAAGAATAAGTATTTTATGTTCATTTGAAAAATAATTATTATCTAAGCTTGCTGAGGGTGTAGGTGTATTCATCTTTTTCATTTTTGCTTAGTTTTAATTAAACATTCCTGCCTTCCATATGATACGTCATACAACACAAGCTATGTATCAATATTTTTTTCTATGATACCTGCACATTGTTTATCACCCAAGTTAGATACCTATACCAATCTAATTACTAAATATCATATGTTGCATGGAAAATATGTTACATTGTCTAATACAACTATTTTTCCTTTTTTTAACTTCCAATTCCCTTTTCCAAGCAGCATCTAGATGTGATTTTCTATTATATTCGGAAAAAATTCAATATTCAATTCAGCAGTCAATATAGATACACCACAGCAAATTGCACTTTCAAGAATTACATTGTGCCAGCCCACAAACGGTATTACGATACATCAATCAAAGCACTAAGGAGCTGATGCATCTAAGTTGGAGAGGTCAATCACAAACATGATAAATGAATTCTACATTCCTGTTGGGTCTCCTTGGCACCTCGCTGATGAAGTCTATATACCTGTGAATTGTGAGAAAAAATTTCATTGGGTTCTGACTGTTGTTGCTTTGAAGGAAAGACTGATATGAGTCTATGATTCCACAATGGGTTCAAGGCATATAAATCCATCAGTTGAGGTTCAAAAGATGGCTATGATGTTGTCAAGATATTTATAGGAAAGTGATTTTTTTGAGAAACCCACTAGGATTGACTGGTCCACTCTTGAGGCATACTAGGACAACGCAATCGGGGAAATGATAGGTCAAGAATTCCCTTCAAAGTTAAAGTTGTTCAAGGAATTTCACAACAACAAAGCGACAGCGTGTAATTTTTTAACTGCTCTATAGTCTTTTTAAATAGCTTTTTGGTCTCAAGTTATATTTTCATACTTTGCCACCATAGGGATTGTGGTGTCTTTATTATTGCGTACGCTGAGTATCTGAGTGATAGGATTTCCATCCCAATGGACCAGCTTGATGTGGAGTATCTTCGAAAGAGATACATCACGCTCTTATGGAAATATGGTTTTGACAAGGCTTGTGATGGGTACAATAGTGAAAATGACTATCCACCAAAGTCAAGGGATCAATTCATTATGCCGGACATATATAGACTTATTAATATAGATTTGCGTCTTTTTATGATTCACTGATGTTTTTATTCCCGAAATTATGCGTAGACTTTGTTAAGGCAAAGTGTTGCCTTTATGTTTTTTGGACAGACAAGTTATTTTTTGTTGATACTTTCATTTAGTTTTGCAGTCTACTAATAATTTTTAGTGTATATTTCTTTTTGGCATATGTTTCTTTAGCACTCATATTTTTTGTTCTCATATTAAGTGTTCTTTAATCCTTGGAAGTATGCGTAGACTGCATATGTTTTGCAGTCACTTACATTTTATATATTTTCAATCCAAAAATTAAAAAAAAATTAAGATTCTTGCAACTTGTTAAATACCTATTTGCTTTATAGTTGTATATAATAAACAAGTAAATGTTGCTTAAATGATACTTCTTATATTTTTGTGTATAAGTACTTGCCACACCGTCTTAAACTGGTCACTATTTCCTTTTATTTGGCATGTAGATTTGGTTGCAACAATTTATTTGTCCTCTATACAGCGTGTTATTGTTGTAAATAGCATGTCGCGTTTGTTACTAAAGCTTATGCTTCTCAAATACATGATACCATAGTTAGAAAACATCTACAAATCAATATGTGGCACGATTAAACAAGGTATTATACAACCAAGTATCAATGTTTTAATATAGAATTTCATGAACCAACTTAGCACGAAAACCTATTGTCAAATATCTAATTTTTTACAATTGTTATTCATAAAACATCTAAAAGTATTATTTTGTCCTGAAATATAAATAGTCATAAAACAAAATAAGATAAAGGAACTAATTCATACATAGCCAAACTATTTCTTTATTTTTCAAAAGAAATGTTCACACTATCACATAATAATAAAATTTTAACTACATATCAACCTATCATTTCTCCTTGGGATAGAAAGTGCAGGTTCTTCTATTGTGTCTTTCATGGCCACAATGCCCAGAATGATTTGGTAGCGATTCTGAATTTTCACCTGCACTTTTTTTTCTGGACTTTCTCGGTCTTCTAGGCATCCTTTTGTACTTTGGTGGGTGAACAATCTCACACTTAACATCTTTTGGTGCACACTAGTCCATCTTATCGGGCATCAGAACCATTGAAACCTCATAAGTATTTGCCAATGCTTCCGATTTGTAATAATCAGAGCAATACAGATGCATATCTGTCACATTTTTACTCTTCAAAACTGCCACTGCATGTGAGCATGGTATCTCATCAAGTTGAAACCTACCAAACTGCATGTTTTTCTTTCGAGGCAAATAACATATCTTCTACCGGAATCATAAACTGAATAAATGAACTCAGAAGAAGGAACAATATGCAAAATATCAACCAAATAATTCTTTAACTTATTAGAACTATTAGAACTTTTTTGTTTACTTTACTTTAGTTAAACAAAACACAAACATCACGTGTTAGTAACCAATTTTTCATACCTTTAAATTTGTTTTTTTATCAAAAAGATACCTTTGAAGAACAGCAAAAAATTTTTAAAAAATAAGGATTGATACGTACCTTCATTCTTGCACATTTAATTGTATTTTCAATTAAAATATCCTCAAATTTCTTACCCAATGTTGCTCTGGTATATGAAGCCTTTTCTCTATTTTTACAATTTCAAGACCCAACAAGTATTGGTAGCGTTTCTTGCAGTTACTAGACAACAATTAATACCTTCAGTAATGTTAGAAGTCATCATCCTCCCTCTATTTACAGTTGCGTGTACTCAAGCCCATTTCTCATAACCAACATTCTGTAGATAGTCCTTCACCATATGATCAATTCTTTCCACTTTTGCCATTATCTTATTAAAGTCTTCTACTCGGTAACACTTGGCCATTGAATAGTACCAGTCACTTAGCATGTTTTTGATTTTCCTATAGCTTGTGCAAACATTTTTCCAAATATGCCATATGCATGCAAAATGAGGCACGTCGGGGAAAACAAGACTTACACTCTTCCGGATACTTTCATTATGATCTAATACCATGCACATATTCTCCCTTTCACCACAAGTATTTTTAACCTGTTGAAAAAATCACGACCACGATGCGTCATTCTTTGTGTCAACAACACTATATGCTAATGGCAATATGCAACACAATTTAAGATTCCAAGCCTAAAAAATCACAACCTTATATATCAAAAAAAAGAATCTAATGTTTAAAATATAATTTACCAAATAAATAAAATGAAATAATACAATACCTGCACTGTCTAGTTTGCTAGCTGATAGGAATGTCCCTTTATATGACCCACTGAGATGCGCACCATCAACAACGACAATTGGTCTGCAAAATTGATACCCCCTCATAAGTGGCCTCAACACAATGAAAAGATACATGAACTCGTTCTCATCTAACTTGTGCATTCGTATATACGAATTTGGATACAGAGTGTTGAGCATATGTATATAAGTTGGCATCTCCCTATAACCATTTGTTGGCTTCCCCATCAACATCTCTAATATCATGACCCAAGCCTAGGGCCTAGACATGACTGACGAATGGGGAACTCGAAGGAACCCCAAATAAGCCTCATAACATATTATTACACATCCTTGATTGCGGAAGTAAATTAAATGACAATGAGAGATAAACATAGACAAAGGAATTGGGGCTAAGGGTAAACTTCCATATTATACCATCAAGAAACAAGAGAGTCAAGGCTCATAGCTTAGATACATAACATGTCCAACAACACCTCTACTATATAGATAAGAGCGGGAGCCATGACAAACAACCAAGCTCACCCTCATAGTCGCATCCTGCCACTCGTGGTGACCGGAGTACAAATCCCCCGACATGGTTGCCAAGGTACAAACCCCCCCAACATGGTTGGTGGATTGTCACACCCTACCATTCGTGGTGGCTGAGGTACAAACCCCCTGACATGATTATCAAGGTACAAACCCCTCGATATGGTTATCAAGGTAGACGAAAACCTATTGTCAAATATCTAATTTTTTACAATTGTTATTCATAAAACATCTAAAAGTATTATTTTGTCCTGAAATATAAATAGTCATAAAACAAAATAAGATAAAGGAACTAATTCATACATAGCCAAACTATTTCACATTCCAACACTATATAGAGAATATCATATGCATATATTCATTTTATCATCATATAGTCATTCAACTCATAAGACGTGCATTGGACCTTCAATTCCTCAAGAACCTATAACCGGACATTTTATCAAATACTTGGAGGTTGTGTAGTGCTAGTGTAAAATCATGCAATTCAAGAGTGTTATCATGCTAAAAAATTCACTGTAAAACCATTAATAGATATTTGGTAACACCCTCAAGCAATACACAACAAAACCCTTCATCAAATCTCACATTAGATCTTAGATTCATAGCCCAAAATATAGTAAAACAATCACAATTTCATACACCCCAACATAGTGTGCAGTGACTTTTCATAATAAATAAGATCCATTTGTAAATCAACTTTGAATCATGCAATTTAGAGTAAAAGAAAGCTTGGCATCATACGTGAAAGGAACCCACATACCTTACCTTTGGAGATGAACTTGATGAAGATTGGAGATGGACACTTGAAGCTTGAATGAGATCCTTTAAATCTGGATGAGTTTTGAGACTTGCATTTAGGAGTAAAATATTTGGCTAAGTATTTGAATGAGTATTGGAGAATATTTCGAATGATATAAGGGTGACAAATGGCTAAGTATAGGTATTTTCACGCTTGGGAACACTTAGGCCCAAGATTGAAAAGTCTTGGACCGAGGTCCAAAACTAGACAAAAAAATATACAGAGGTGCGATCTTGGTGCATCGCGCCAAGGGTGCGAAAACCTCTTTGAAAATCACATTTTATGATTTGTAAATTTTGATACGGTTGCTCTTAAATCGGCATTAGACCTATTTTCCACTCAATTTGACCCCCTAAACAAGAATATAAAGTCGTATTTTTGATATCACATATGAATTTTAAGATATATAAAAATTACGATTTCGGGCACATTCGAGGCACATTTTCGGGCACCTTTGAGGTCGTTTCATCTAATGCTCATTCCTTCGCATGCGATGCCTTTTGATACGTAATATCTATCCTAAATGCTACCTTTACATCATGGACTATGTCATTTGGTGTGTGCTTTCTTTTATGATTAGTCAACTTTTGTACTGTTACACTGCTCACAAATGACAACTTCGCTTCAACTTTGTTCAGCACCCTTTCCCTCATAGGACACGCGTGAACATCATTGAAGTATCTAATCTTAAATACTTCTATATTTTTCTTGCATGACACATTCATTCTCCATCCGCAATCATTCGAGAAACATATTAACACATAACTACCAAAAAAATTATATATCAAAGTCATTACCATTGTAAAATATTTTGTAAGTATAAAAAAAAACTTTATATAAGGCCTAATACTTTTTGATTATCCCCATCCTTCTAGCAACCATTACCTTCTATTCATTAAATTATCAAAAACTAGTATCATAGTTCTAAGCATCCTTTGATATCTTTAAGATAGTATCATGGTTAGTTTATACAGAATTAAAATCAACAACACCAGAAATAAAAAAAAATCTTACATACTTTTCGCTATCTGACCTTTTTACTTTGAAATTGCACCCTCTATGAACCTTGTATTTCGACATTATGGCTACAAGGGTCGCCTTATCCTTATACAATTGATTCTCTTTGACTTCGACTGTTGTGGACATTCTAAAAAGATCTGATACTTCTATCTTATTTTCTAAACATATTTCACCGTTTTCATACTCTACAGACCCAATCAAATCCGTATGATGATGTGATACTTCAGCACAGACAATCAATCCATTCATACCATCGAACATACCCGTATCAGCAACTGTCGAATCAATAGTATCCACGCATATTGGATACTTTCCAAAGCCCAGTTCTCTTCTCTTAATCTCAATATACAACTTCACACCCATGTCATTTCTAATGATTATAGGAGACGAATTCCCTTCTACAACGTATCTAATAATTATATTTTTTCTTCCTTTATCGGCATCTAATTCTGCCATGATTGCATCTCTCAAATTAACGAATGAGATATTATCTCCAACTACTATTCCATATGCATATATTCATTTTATCATCATATAGTCATTCAACTCATAAGACGTGCATTGGACCTTCAATTCCTCAAGAACCTATAACCGGACATTTTATCAAATACTTGGAGGTTGTGTAGTGCTAGTGTAAAATCATCTCACAATCCAGGTATGCTTCACAAAATCACTCAAACGTTGCTTTTTCAATTATGTTGAAACGCAATATTACAGAATTTTTAAAAAAATTTTTGAATTGTGTATTCTGTTAGCATACATATGGTCTAAACCCACTCTCAATAACGAATCAGGTAATTAATGGAATAATTATTAAGATTTTTCAGTTGTCCCCATTTTATGCGTAACTGAATGGACATTTTTTTCGATTGGTATAAAAAACGAACTAAGGTATCATGTGTGGATACCTTATAGAGGATTTTAGCTAATTGTTTTCAAATAGTTGGTATAGTAAATAATTTTCACTTTATAAAATGAGATTTGTGTAATTTTTACAAAAAATAACTATATTAAAGTTATGGTATTCTTATGTTAGCATCTTAATGAAATTTTAAAACTATGAATATAGCATAATTAAGGATCCACTTATTTTGTGGAAAAGCCAAAAAGAAAGATATGATCACTTGAAGATGCTCATACATCCAAAAGCATGATATGATTCGATGCATCTAATGCTACAAGACTTTAAGTCTATTCATGAGTATAATTCTGCTATGTTCATAATCACTTCTCAATTGAAATTGTATGGAAAAACGATTAGTGATATTGATATGATGGAAAAGACGTTCTTCACTTTTCTGTTACACAACAATATCGAGAAAAAGTTTCAAAAAGTATTTTGAACTGATTTCTCATCTTCTCTTGGTCAAATAAAATAATGATTTATTGATGAAAAATTATGACAATCAACCTACTAGATCTACACCACTTCCTAAAGTGAATGAGATGTATGTCCATCATGTTAGGCATGAAAAAGGTCACGGTTCTGATCGTGGTCGTTATAATGGCCAAGAACAAAATTATTTTGCTGGTGTTAATCACTCACCAAAGAAAAATCACCATCAAAAGGGTATTATCAATGTGGCGGAATAGGCCACTATGTAAGTAGTATTGTACTCTCAAACATTTGGTTAAACTTTATCAAACATCACTAAAATGAAAGAACAAAATTTTGAAGTAAATTTTATCTCTAAAAAATCATGTTGAATTCGATGTAACAGACTACTTCTTACACATTGAAATAAAAATAAATCACTTGATTGGTGATAATTCTATGGCCATGGAAGAGTGAATAGTTTTTAGTTCTATTGCACCAAAAGGGTAAGATATCAAGTGAAAGTTCTGAACATTATGATAATAAATATTGAATTCAACTCCTATTGATTCATAACAAGATATGTTTTTATGAGCAAGACATTGAGTTCAAGTCACAATGCACCATATTAATAATATAATGATGACTAAAGCAAAATAATATGCTTTTCCTGAAAAGTCATAAAATATATTTCATTAAAATGTTTCATTCTCTAAAGTGAATGTGGTAGTAGTGCATAATATCTGAAAGAAGACAAGTAATTGAATAATAAATGTGAGCATGGATAAGGTACTAAGCTATCATAAATTAATATGCTAAGATGATTGTGTTCCATGCTTGAAGAATGAGAACTTTTTGATAAATGGTACAAAAACAAATCTATTTTCTAAAGTGAATATATGTGATAGTATTCAATAAAACTTTTCAATATGAATGTCCACTTTATTGTGATAGGATCACGACTCATCTCCAAAATAGAGATAGAGTAATTGAGAAGAAACAAATATGAAAATTATTTCTTGAGTAATAAATTTGAAATCTACTATTGTAATAGTAAATCAGAAATTTACTAAAGCAAAAGCACATGTTATGGTAAACTTGGAGTTTACATATTAGACATATTTTGAAGAAATAGAATATTCTTCAAAATTACTTATTCTCATGATAAGTTGATTGGATCAACTAATGTTGAGACTAAATTTCCTAAATTCTTAAAGTATGAAAGGTGAATATGGGCTCATTCACCGTCATATTATACATAGATGCATTCATAAGATGATCACATGTGCATTTATTGTCAATTTGAAGTTTGACATTATAAAAATTGTTTGTGCAAGATAATTGAGTTAAGAGCACAACTTTCAAAATACATAATCAAGATCATTCATCTTGATAATATTTATAAATATCAAAGATGATAGACACTAAATTGCTCAGGTAAATGGTCAATCATTACTTTTGAGAGCAAAACTTAATGGTCTAAAAAATAATAAATTATAGACAAAGATATGCATTAGTCTAATACATTATGATTAATTTTTCCCTTAATTGATTTATGATCAGGGACCATGTAATTTCTATCTAATAATTTTTATATGTGGTATATGATTGATAAATATACTATGAAGCATAAAAGATGGATTCTCCAAGGTAGATTGGAATATATGTTAGTTTAACATGGGGGGGGGGGGGGATAATGAGAAACTAAGTGTTAAAATGCTTTTATTGAATATCCTTGAAGGATAGAGTCTATGACATGTATAAAATATGCAATTGATCCCAAATAAGATAATTTTTGGGAAAAAAAGGAGAAAATGATCATAATTAAGTGGCAATGTGCTCTTGAAGAGCCTAAGATATAACAATTCATGAAACTTCATGAGAGGGGTAGCTACCTGAAGAAAATGAAGTGATGAGATCTCAATAAGTTATATCGCATGCAAACCGATAAAACAAAAGATATTTTGTCAATGATATCTTTGATACAATATAACACAATCTTGTTAAAGACTATGAGGATCTAAATTCTACAGTATATTAAAGCATGCTCTAATTATCAAGTGAAATGATGCATCTTGGTAAACGTAAAACTTATTTGGCTTGCAATCTAGATACTAAAAAACGTCATGCATTTAATATTGAATATTTTCACTGGACAAAACTGATACTGAAGTATTTAAGGATTTAAAATGCATGAAGCATATACAAGTTTTTGAAAAACTTGTTTATAATCCTCATACTGGTTAAAACTAATCAATAATCTTTCATATTGTTATGCAATTTAATAACTTGAATTGAAACTCTCGAAGAGTTTTCAAAAGACAATAGATTGTTTGTTTACAGAAGTTGATGAGGAACTTGCAAATTTCTTTGATAATAAAGGAAGGATTCATAAAAAGAGATAGAACAAAGAACATATCCTAAAGCTTTCTACACATATGAGCTCCAAAAGAATGGTGATATAAATGTACAACAGATTTGTTTGAGTGACAATGTGACTGATTTGTTCACCATGTCTCTACCAACTGCAACTTTTAATAATATAGTACACAAGATTGAGATGCGAAGATTCACATTTGAAAGATATAGTTGCGAAGATTCAAATCTTTAGATTGATATTCCCATTAAGGGGAGTTAATACGCGATGTACCTTTTTTTCCTCACAAGATTTTGTCCCATTGAATTTTTCTTGTAAGGTTTTTAATGAGTTATCCAAAATGCGTATTGTTAGATATATGCACACTTTTTCTTTCACTAGAAAATTTTTCCTACTGAATTTTATCTAGTAAGATTTTAACGAGGCACATAATCTAGCAAATAGACATTCAAGGGGAGTGTTATAAACATATTTGAGTTATAGTAAATATATATTATGTAGATTCCTTTAAAAGTTAGGAATCCTACTTCAAGACAAAGTCAGATTTTTCCCTATATATAAAAAAGTTTCTTTCATTGTAATATATAGGGCTGGGTATTATTTGGTTCAAATTGAAAAAATCGATTGAATCAATTTTTTTTAAAATTTCAATTTCAGTTATTTGGTTTATTCGGTCGGGTTCGGTTTTCGAATTTTAAAATTTTGATAATTCAGTTCGGTTATCAATTTTAAATAATTTTAATTCGATTAACCAATAAATCAAATTTTCATATGTATAATTGTATAAATATAATAGGCCCAATTCCAAAGTCCAAACTGCAATGGCCCGTTACTTTAGTCTTCATTCTTCAAGTTGCTCCTAACTCCCTAACCTAATTCCCAAACGTCACTTTCAATTTTCCAATTCTGCAAAAGTGCAAACTACAATCGTCTGCTGAAAAAAGACTGAAAGAGTGAACTGTGAAGTTGAACAATTGTTCATTGGCTGTTGCTGCGAAGTGCGAAGTGCGAAGTGCAATTGCTGCGTGTGCGAAATGCTGCGTCTGTAAAGTTGGCATCAGTTGCTGCGTCTGGGAAGTGCTGCGAAGTCCAACTGCTGCGTCTGTGAAGTGCTGCGAAGTCAGAGAAGCACGTCCAAAAGCTCATCCATTGCTGCGTCTGCTTAGTGCGGCAAAGTTGCGAACTGTCTGTGAACAACTGGACATTGCTGAAGAACTTAAGCGGTAAGTTTTTAACTTTTTTTGGTTACTTTTTGGTATGAATAATGAAAGAATCAGAAGGATTTGAGGAGTGAAGATGGAGACTTGGAGATTACAATTTTCTAATTTTTTTTAATCTATTTTCACTGATGGTAGAATCGGAAAGTAGGGTAAGTGAAGATGGGGCTTCAAATGAAATACATAATGTTTCTTCTCCAAATGAGGTTGAAGCTACAAAGAAGAGAAGCCATGGAACCTAGGGCTTCTTGTTGGAAGCATTTTGAGAAATTTGTTGATGAAAATGGAGCTCCTAAAACAAGGTGTAACTACTGTGGAAAAACTTTTGCAGCTTCTACGAAAGGTAATGGTACTTCGTCTATGAATAACCATTTGAATAACAAGTGTCCTAATTTTCCTCGTACTGATGGTCAAAAACTAATAAATTTTCTACCATCTTCAACGGGAGGAAAGGAAGCAGTGATTAGCACTTGGAAATTTGAACAAGAACAAAGTAGAAAAGCTTTAGCCAAATGATAATTGTTGACTAGTTGCCGTTTAGTTTGTTGAGAAGGAAGGTTTTAAAAATTTCATGAAAATCACAGTGCCACAGTTTCGGATTTCTTTTCATAGAACTTTGACAAGAGATTGTTTTCAACTTTATAGTGAACATAAACAACTATTGAAGAAGACTTTCAGAGAAGCATGTCCAAAAGTTTGTCTTACGACGGACGCTTGGATAGCTATTCAAAGGATTAACTATATGTGCCTAACAGACCACTTTATATATAGAAATTGGATTTTGCATAAAAGAATTATAAATTTTTGTCCTATTTCTAGTCATAGAGGTGATGGTATGGCGACTTCCATTACTAGTTGTTTGCTTGATTCGGACTTGGATAATGTCTTTTCTATCACAGTTAATAATGCTAGTTCCAATAGTGTTACCGTGAAAGAAGTGTCTAAACAGTTGAGTAATTGTGGAATTAAAATATTGGAGGTTCAACACCTTCATGTGAGGTGTATAACACACATTCTCAACCTTATTGTGCAAGATGGATTAAAAGAAATTGGTCGGTCAGTCAAGTGAGTTGGACAAGCCGTGAAATACATCAAACAATCTCCTGGGAGACTTAAAAAGCTTAAAGAATGTTGTGAATCTCAGTTGATAACTTGTAAGAAATCATTATGTTTAGATGTTCCTACTCGGTGGAACTCTACATACTTGATGCTTGATACGGCATGACACTTTGAACTTGCATTTGAAAGATATAGTTTTTATGATATTGAATTCCTTGATTATCTCCTTACCCATCCTTGTGAAGATGGAACTACTGTAGGTGTCTTCACTAGTGATTGGGAAAAAGTGAGGGCAATGGTTAAGTTCCTTGAAACTTTTTATGTACTTATTTTGAAGGTCTCTGGTTCAAAGTATGTCACAAATAATGTGCACTTTGTGGAAATTGCTGAGCTTGATCTAATTTTGAAAGAGATGATGGAAAATGAAGATCCTTGTATGAGAAAAATGGTAGAAAGCATGAGAGAAAAGTTTAGAAAATATTGGGGTGAGCCAGAAAAAATGAACAAGATGATCTTTATATCATTTGTGTTGGATCCCCTTAACAAGCTTGAGTATGTTCCATTTGCAATTGTGGATATGTTTGGAAAAGAAAGTTGGAATGTTGGCCAATCAAAAATGCACATGTCTAGAAGATACATGTCCAGGATGTTGAGATGGATGTGTGGTCACACCAGGAGTGACAAGGCTAGGAATGAGACCATTTGAGAGAAGCTAGAGGTGGCTCCGGTGGCTGATAAGATGAGGGAAGTGAGACTGCGATGGTTTGGACATGTGCAGAGATTGCGATGGTTTGGACATGTGCAGAAAAGGAGTACCGATGCTCCTGTTAGGATGTGCGAGAGGTTGGTCTTAGGAGCTACACGGAAGGGTAGAGGTAGACCAAAAAAGTACTGGGGGGAGGTGATCAGACATGATATGGCGGAACTTGATCTCACTGAGGACATGACCCTAGATAGAAAGAAGTGGAGGTCGCGAATTAGAGTAGTAGGCTAATTGGTAGGGTTTGGTGGATGCATGACCTTGGGGTATAGTAGGGTTAGGTGGAGGACGTGTTTGTTATATCATGTGTTCTCATTATCTGTCGTATATGTGCTAGTTTTTTTTCATATTTACATACTGCCATGTGCTATTCATTATTAGTCGCTCCTTCTGTTCCCTTCCCTTTCCTTTTTGTCATATCTAGTCCTTTCTGCTTGTGGGTTTTGAGATGATGGTTCCTAGGAAACAACCTCTCTACTTCTATGAGGTAGTGGTAAGGTCTGCGTACATTCTACCCTTCCCAGACCCCACATGTGGGATTTCGCTGGGTATGTTGTTGTTGTTGTATCATCAAAAGTCTCTTCATTATCTTCGCCTACTTTATCTGGGAACTCATCAAGTGCATCTACTATGAGTAGTGATGGCAACTTTCAAAAAAGAGGATCAATGAGAACGAAACAACAATTTGTGAGGCATAAAGAAGAAAGTGGAAGTTCAGGTAGTAAATCAGAGTTGGGCAGATATCTTGCTGAAGATATTGAGCTAGAATCAGATGATTTTGATATATTAAGGTGGTGGAAACTTAATGAGCCAAGATTTCCTATTCTTGCAGAGATGGCTCGTGATGTGTTAGCCATTGGCCATTTCAAGCGTCACATCTGAATGAGAATTTAGCACAGGAGGTCGCATTCTTGATCCCTTTAGGAGCTCATTGACTCCTAAATTAGTGCAATCTCTTATTTGTCTTCAAGATTGGCTTAGAAGTGAACCTATTCCAATTAACGTTGAAGAAGATTTAGAGTATCTTGAGCAACTTGAACTTGGTAAGAATTCTACATTTTGTATTCATTATATCAAAGATAATTTCTTATTTAGTTATTTATGTTGCTTATAACTTATAAGTTGCTTATGTCTAACAAGTTCTTTTAAATTTTTTAAGATATGGCTCATAGTGGAAATGAATCTAGAATTGTGGATGTATAGTTGCGAGATGCATAGATGTGGTAACTGGTAAGTAAAAACTTCTATCTTTTCGCAATAAGTTGAGTTTACTTTTATGTTGCCCTGGTATTTGTGGTTGCTGAATTTTATGGGCCAATGAATAGGAAACAGGCGATTTCGACAGTTTTTTGGGTGTTAGCCCACGGATTCTGGCACAGCATGGGGCTCTGGCGCAAGATCTCGAAAAATCATACAAGTGAGCCCGCAACGAGCCCGGCAAGAGTCTCGGTGGCCCGACGGCGTTGGCGAAGGCTTGGTAGGATTTTATGGGCCAGGCAGGATTCCCTGTTAAAAGTGTTGTGGATTTAGTAGCTAGTTGTATGACAATTCAACTGTCTGTGCTGCTGCTTATGGATTCAGTAGCTAGTTGTATGACAATTCTCTGGTTGTTAGAGTCCTATATTGCTTGGGGAATGGACTGAAGCTCTGCTTATATAGACTTGAGAAATCCACCCCTTATTAGACCCAAGTGCAATATCTTTCCAAACAAAAGTGTTATATCTTTAGGCATATATAGTGGGATGGATGGAGTGTGATGTTATTTATGTTCAGTGATTTAGCTCGACCTTTGTAATTGGCAGGTCCAAGAACCGTGTTTTGTGATAACACAAGCTATCTAGTTATCATTTAACTGAATCTACTTTCCTCAAATGTTAGGAGCTTGGGAGTAATCATAGTATGGTGAAGCCGTATATCAATATATAGTCATGGCATTTTCTGTTTACTCTAAGATTCTGAGCATTTTGGATTATGGCGCAGGATAAAGATGAAGTGCAACATCAGATATCTATATTGCTCTTCATTGGGTTGGCCTGTGGTATTGTGATGTTTATCTTTACAAGATTGTTTGGCACTTGGAGCATTACTGTTAAGCATTTAATTCTTTTTATGTCCAGGTTATTATGCTGCTACTATTAATTATTAGTGCATGTTCTGCTGGATAGTAAGAGAAGTCCAATTACAGTTTGGTAATTACAGTTTTCGTAATAACTTAACCAACTACTCTTGCTTCATTTCTTTAGATTGCATGGCAACTGTTGCTGAATGTTGACTTGCTTCATTTCTTTATATTTGCGTTTTCAGTTTTCTGGTGGTGGTGGAAGTGCCGACTGCTGAAGGATTTGTACTTGCACGTTTTTATGATCTTAATACTTGAGGGACACTTCTTCTGGGAAAGTTTTATACTTGCCTTTTCAATTTTCTGGTGGAAATTACACTTCTGTAGTTCTGTTAAAGATCAGGTATTACTAAATGGTCTTGCCTCTTGCGTTATATGCCATGCCTTGCTAAATGGTCTTGCGTTATAAGCCTAGAAAATAAGATGATCGAAAAATCATGTGATTTTCATTTAAAAAAAGAGCCAGAATAATATTCGAACCAAAAAATTAAATCGAACCGAAATTATAAAAATCGAATTGAACTGATTTTTTTTAGTTCAGTTTCAATTTATATTTTTCTCAAACCAAAAATTGAAAAATCAAATCGAATGTAACAAATCGAATCGATCGAAAGCCCAGCCCTCATCAAGTGCATCTACTATGAGTAGTG
>DF362099.1:26251-39854 GCA_000787875.1 Solanum virginianum
GAATGTAACAAATCGAATCGATCGAAAGCCCAGCCCTAGTAATATGCATCCAAAGTAATCATTCCCACAAAATTTCCACTCTCATTTGATCTATGCTAAGCTAGGATCCAGGTTAACGTTAAAAAAAAATAAATTTGTACATATTTTAAAAAAATTCTTGTTTTTCTTTTTGCCCTTTTGTAACATTAGTTTAATATTTTTAAGAATTTCTAAAATATTAAAGAATAGAATGGTATTTGGAAGTTAAAGGAAAATATTTTTCTAGTTTATATGTTGGACTTTAGGATGACAATTAAACAAATGCAAACAAGAAAGCTCTTCTAATATCTATTTTATTGATCTATTTTAGATTCTAATCTTTGATTTCAAATACAACCTTATCGTAAATTATTTGTGCAATGGCTCTGAAACGACCTCAAGAAGTGCTCGAAAATGTGCCTTGAAAATGCCCATAATCGTAATTTTTATATATCTCAAAATTCGTGTGTGATGTCAAAAATTCGACTTCATATTCTTGTTCAGGGGGCAAAATTGAGTAAAAAATGGATCTAACCCCAATTTTAAAGCAACCGTAGCAAAATTCAAAATTTCAAAGTTTGCGAATTTCAGTGACCAAGCGCGCCCCAGGGGCGTGGAGAGGTGTAATTTTTTGCCAGTTTTCTTGTTCCGGTCCAAGACCTTTGGGTCTTGGGCCTAAGTCTCCCCATGCGTAAAAACACATATACGTAGTCATTTTCAATCCCATATCATTCAAGACATTCCCCATAACTCTCTCTAACACTTAGCCAAAAATTTCACCCAAATTCATGTGTCCCAAACTGTTTCCGGATCTCAAGAAATTCATTCAACCTTCAAGCCGTCATTCAAATTTAATTCAAGCTTATTCATGTTGTTAAAGACCATTATGGGTCCCCTACATCAAGCCAAGTTCAAAGGAATTTTCGTTGGCTAAGTTTTGCACAAGTACAGGTAGGAGGATCAACTTTAAAAGGGGCATATCTCTTAATACACAAAGAACTGGGTGACCCATGACCTACCAAATTAAAGCTCTTTGAATTAGCTTTCCAACGCACTTGGTTTCACCTTATTTAGAGTTTGGATGAAGAAGTTATGCCCGTTTTAAGAACTTTGAATTAACTTTCCAACACACTTGATTTTACCTTATTTAAAGTTTGGATGAAGAAGTTATGCCCGTTTTCGTAGAACTTGTCTGTGTAGAGGTATATACGGATTTTTGCCAAATTTCATCTCATTAATGGCATTTCATAAATTTAATTATTTCTATTGATCTTTTGTGGATTTCTATGCTATCTTAACACTTCCTAAAGACCTAAACCCTAGTCCTAAAGATCAAATTCGCTCCTCCCAATTGGAATACACTCTCAAATTCTCCCAAGAGCCTCTACCAAACCCCAGTAAGAATTCAAGGAAACTCAAGAACAAGTTGTGGATTTCAAGACCCCATTTCAAGCTTCAAGTCTTTCTCAACTCAATTTCAAGAAATTCAAGGTCTAAGGTATGTGGTTTTCATTCATGGGTTCCTTTCACCCATGAAGCCCAACCTTCCTTTTTATAAAAATTGCATGATTTCAAGTTGTATTTCTTATGGGTATCTATTATTATGAAATAACAAGTGTGAAGCTAAGCCCTTTTTCAAAGATTATACCTCTTGTGAGCTTTTTTATGTTAATGCAAGGGTAATGTTTGATGATGATTTATTCTTATGTTTTGAAGTTGGCTCACCATTAGAGGTCAAGGATGTTTAAGAGCTACTCGTGTAATGATTCTATGTTTCTCATAAATTATTAAAGTTATGATTATTCCAATTATTCCATAGGATTAGGATTAACACCGATAGATGGAGGGTTTGCTCTCTTTTATTGAACTATGTGCCACCATAGGACTATGTTATACCCTTGCAATACTAGTGGATCCATTTAGTGCACTTTCTCTTGAAGTTCTCCCGGAAATGGGACGGGCTCCCGTAAGGTGAAATTACTCATGAAATCCTTTCCAAAATGGAACGGGCTCCTGCAAGGAAGGTTACTTCTCCGAAATAGGATGGACTCCTGTAAGGTGAAGTATGGTTTACCTTGACAAGTAGACCACCTCTTATCTGGTGAGGGTAATCATTAGAATTCCAAGTTGTAGCTCGCTTGGTCTTATTCTATGTCGGTTGAGGTCTCTTTCCATACTTATGTATTATGATCTATACAAATTGTGTGACTAGTAATATCTATTCAAGCAAGTTGGTGAGTCCTCAATTTCGAGAACATAATTCTCTAGATTTATTCTATGTATTGATTCTTCTCATGTTGAAAACTTATGATTATGATGGTGAGCCCGGTTGCTTGTCTTGGTCCCCGCTAAGTTCTATGTCTAGAGGTGTTGTTGGACAAGTTCTGTATTATGCTTGAGTTTTGACTTATCTATGTTATTTAAGTACTAAACTCTCTCCCTTAGTCCCAATTTTCCTTGTTTATGTTTTCTCTTGTTGTTTATTCTTTCTTCTGTTACCAAAGATGTGTGTATGATATGCTAAGAGGCTTGGTTGGGGTCCCTCTTTGGTCGTATGATATGCTAAGAGGCTTGTTTGGGGTTCCTTTGGGTTCCCCATTCGTCGTGTCACGTCTAGGCCCTAGTTTGGGTCGTGACAGACTCATTATTATTAAAGATATCTATGTGAATATCCAATATCTTATTGATGGTCCAACTGGTCGAACCAAGCTAAGGTTTTCCCCATCGGAAAGCTCAATGTTTTTAAAAGAACAATAAATTTTGAAAGTGGGGGCTTTCAAGGATAGCTATAGTAGGTCTGTCCTCTATGGGCGGCTTTGGGTTTCCATAGGGGCACCGAGCAGTAGCCCTCAGTGAATTTTATTTTATTATATTTAGTCTAGTGTAAGGACCCGGGCTTCAAGGAACCTTGACGATGCTCGAAAATTGGTTTTCCATGATGTTTGACCAAGGTGCCCTTTGAAGGACACCTCTATGAGCTGTGAAAGGGTCCACAAGCTGTAGAGGTGGCCTTCGAGTGGCCCTTGGCCATTTCGTGGCTTGTCTTGGCTTTTTGAGGTGTGCAAGACTAACTGGCCCTCCACAGAGCCTTCACGGCTTGTGGAACTCATTACTGGCCGTGAAAGAGCTCGTGGGTAGAGGACCTTGCTTAATTGCAAATGTTTTTTCCCAAGGGTGCCACCATGGGCACCCTCACGGTCCGTGAAGAGAACCACAAACCATGAAGGTGATCGAGGAGGGACCCTTGGCCAAATCTCTTCAAAATATTACCATTTTGGATCTTGGGGGCCCTTCACGACAAGCTTCTCGAGTCGTGAAGCCTATTGTGCAGGGGTCTAGCTCAAATTTTTGTTTCATTTTCATTAAGGGCTTAATTGCAATCTGGTTCCTTTCAAGGTCTTTTATGGCATTTATGTATACCTAAGACCCCTAAATCAACCCTTGCTCATTCATTACACCTCATTTTAAAATTCAAGCACTTAAACTCTAAATATCAAGTTCATGAACTCCATTCAAGCCAAACTTTGATGATTCAAGTCAAGGGATTCAAGAGGGCTTTAATCTCAAGTCTAATCCTTATTAATCTTCCTAATTCTTCAAGGTATGTGTGGTTTCATTCATGATACCCATTCAATCATGAAGCCCCAAAATCTATTTCATGAAATTTATGATTTCTACGTATGATTTGCAAGTGGGTCTTTTAATTTAGCTTCAATTCGATGAAATTAAGTTATGGGTTGATTTCAATTGATTATTTTATCATGATTTAAATATTATTATGTCAATTTATATGGATTTTATGAGAATTGAAGAATACATGTCCGTTTAATTTATGAACCTATACATTAGTAATTTCAAGTATGTTTTAGTTGTTGATTTCTTTATAGATTAAGTATGACTTCATCTTAATATGATGTTTCAACCATGAATCTCAAGTACCCATGCTATTCACTCATTCATCATGGCATAAACATGCATAAACAATGATTTTTATGAGATCTATCATGTGGGTTAAGACCCAATTATGATTATGACTATGATTTCAAGGCAAGTATGATTATGACATGACATGTGACCCCATAATGTCTATGATATGGCTTAAGGTCCCTATGGGTGTTTTTACACCACTATGTACAAATATGAATAAACTATTTCTATGTATGAAAGTACAAAATGAAGTATGATTTGGCTTTTATGCCCATGTATACATGATTATGATTCAAAAAGACTTATGCTCCTATTTCAAGCATGGATATGTATATTCCCATGGGACTATGAATTAAAACCAAATGAGATTGAAGGTGGGGGAACAACCCCAAGGGTCCTTATATAAAGCCTACTTTCTGATAACTATGTGCTAGCAGGTTCATGTTTATGCCCACTTAATTGTGTCCCTGTTTTGCTTAAAGAATTCTCTTTGGAATACTTTACCTGGGATCTTTTGTTGGAAAATCTTCAAATAAAGAATATATTTGATTAAATGGGATAGCCTATTTCTCTTTCTTTTTCATATTTGATTGAATAAGATGGGAAATGACTTGATTTTTTTAAGTTCTTGAGTCTCATAGAGGAAATCTAACGTTCACTTAGTTGGCACAAATGGACCCCCTTTAGTTTCCATCAATAATATTCTAGTCTAATTCTAGATGTATTTTGTGTTAATTAAAATGACTGTTAGCGTTAATTTGTTGCTTCCTTTAAATCATTTCCTTTACTTCTGGAGGTTCGAAATTAGTTAAAACTTTCTGGTAACTCATCCACGCCCAACTTTTGTTCTGTTTTGATTGTTTCATTTTGTTGGAATTCTTATTGTTGTTATGATTATATTAATTTCTTTTCTCTTCTTATGTTTCATATACAATTAGAGAGTTGAAGTTCTCACTTTGAAACTCATTTTGGCCCAAAATATGGGTCAGCAGCGACAAGGGTCACCACTCAAAATCTCGAAAAATAGGAGTCAATGTTTCTTGGCCTTCTCCATTGTCGTTTGGTTATGTTTTTATCATGCCCCGGGAGGGTACCCTAGACGTGACTGGCACTCGAAGACTATTACTAGCCCCCAAGCGGACCACTCAGTCTCTTTGCCATCATTTAGTCAATTCATCAGCGAAAAAGAAATGATATAATGAATATAAATGTTATCCTATTAGTGGGGTCATACTATCAACATCAGTCTATCATAAGAAAACATAATAGATAACAAAAATCTCAAATGTAAATAATGAAATAAAGAGGGAAAAGAACCCTCGATATGAACATTCACATCTATATCTATGAAGCTTCTATACTATAGTCTGAAGTGGTACCATGATAGGCCATGACTACCAAATATCAAGAAAAAAGAGACTGTCCAATAATAAAAATAAATATCCTACGAATATTGGGGAGGATGCGCCACTATCAGGAATAGGGAACTCTGAACCTCAACGATCGGGCTGCTGAAGTCATCGGTCTATAGTATCTGCATCATAAAATGATGCAGCGCCAGAGGGGCATTAGTACATGGAATGTACTGTATGTCAAATAGGCTAAGAATCACCAATCCATCACTCAGCCCCACCTTAGATATAAGAGACAAGACTCTATCACCTCACTAGCTATCAAGCATCAAACATTCACTTCCGTGGAACACCAGTTGAACTCCATCTAACTTGGGAGGCAAGTCTAACTCATAGGCAACCTTCCCAATCCTTCTTACAATCTGGTATGGTCCGATATTGCGGGGACTAGGAGTTTCTATAACTAACAACCACAACCTATGAGCCGGTAGTGATACAACGAAGTGATATCGTTGCCACATCTATCTAGTACCTTGTCGGAGTAAAGTACGAGTCTGTCAGTGGATCCAAAAGTCTGTCAAGTCCCTTTTTGGGACAAAAAAGTATCCACTTTCATGGTCCAATCCTCTCCTACTGGCCATGTAGTTAATTAGTTTGAGTGGGACTCACTCTTACCCGTTCGATGCTAATACTCCTCCCAGGACTCAACATGCTCATAAATCTATCAATCCTTCAAGAAACCTCATCACCCAACCTCTATGGGCAAGATTTTCTATCCAATCTAAGGGAGTTATACCTATTCAACTCCATCAATAATAGTTTCAGCTATCATAGTCATCCACACACTTAATTCAGGATTCAGACTCAGTCAGACATCATTCTCAGACACTCAAGGCTCTGGACATCCCCTAAGTTCATTATTCAAGTCATTACAAAGAGGAAATTTTAAGGATTAAGTCGCAATCATATAATAAGGTAAAAATACAGTAAGCTTTAAACATGATAATCATCAGTTCATGATATAAACTTGTTGTTTAAAGATTTAAGATAAGAATTCAAGCTAGTATACAAGAAATTAAAACAATTATTCAAGAATTTAAGGTAATTTCTCAAGAACCTTCAAGAATTCATACATCAAGGCTCCTAGACATGAATTTGCTATCTTAACTCTACATTGGCACATGAGAGATCAATCCCATGCTTTTGGGTAGCCTTTACATAGCTGGGAATGACGAATCTTTGAAGAACCTTGAATTCTCCTCTGAAACCCTTACTTTTCTTTGCTTTTTCCCTCTTAGACTTAGCATAAATTTAATAGACTTAGGATAGTTTTTGGGTTTAAAACCCTTTTGTACGAAAATATGTTGAAAAATTGACCTGAGGTGTAAAAAAATATTGGAAAGGATGAAATTGCCCCTCTCGAATTAAAAAAAATCGGTTTCTCCATCCACTAGTGCGCGATGCGCACTAGTGTATTTATATATTTTTCGCAAATTTTTGATTCCCGTCAAATTTTTGAAAAAAACAAAGTATGGTTCCACGTCCTCTCTGCATCGCTGAAGGGACGTGGAAACCTTACTGTTTTAATCTCATTTTGGAAAGAATAATTCATGTTTTCCGCATTAAAATCGAGTCGAGACCATTTTTCGACTCAGTTTTTTGCACTGATCTCAAATTCGGTCTCGAATTTTTCATCAGACCCTAGGAAGATACATTGTGTGCATGATAAAGTTTAAGAGCACTTTAGTAATTGTACAGGGTGTCACATCATCTCCCCCTTGGAATCATTCATCCTGGAATGATGAATAAAGATCGAATGGGAACTCGAATAACCTCGGAGCTCATCCTATTAGTCACTCGATAATGCTCGAACTCTCATTATCCATCATCTATCTATCTCCATCTTAGACTCGGGAATGGAATAACACAAGGCATCACTTAATGGAAAAGAACATTCAAAATTGGTAAGAATAAGAATATTTACCTTCGGCATCATCATCACTTGGCATGAATAAATGTGGGTATTTGAGCTTCATCGCTTCCTCAGCTTCCCATGTAGCTTCTTCAACAAATTAATTCCTCCATAAGACTTTGACGGAGGCTATCTCCTTGTTCCTCAGCTTACAAACCTGTCGGTCAAGAATCAGGACTGGAACTTCCTCGTATGCTAACCTGTCCTTCACGCCCGTACTCTCCACAGGAATTGCTAAGGCTGGGTCCCTCAAACACTTCTTCAGCATAGATACGTGGAACACCAGTTGAACTCCATCTAACTTGGGAGGCAAGTCTAACTCATAGGCAACCTTCCCAATCCTTCTTACAATCTGGTATGGTCCGATATTGCGGGGACTCAGTTTCCCCTTCTTACCAAATCTCATGACATCCTTCATAGGTGACACTTTCAAGTACAGCCAATCATCTACCTCGAACTCCAAGTCCTTTGTTCTCACATCTGTATATGACTTCTAGCGACTCTGAGCTGTCTTCAACCTTTCTCCGATAACTTTCACCTTCTCCATTGACTGGTGTATAAGGTCAGGCCTAATCAACTCAGCTTTACCCACCTCTAACCAGCCAATTGGAGATCTATATCTCCTCCCGTATAATGCCTCATACGGGGCCATCTGAATGCTGACATGATAGCTATTATTGTACGCGAACTCAATCAATGGTAAGTGATTATCCCAGTTTTCTTTAAAATCAATCACACATGCCTTCAACATATCCTCCAAATTCTGAATAATGCACTCTGCCTGCCCGTCTATCTGAGGGTGAAAAATGGTACTCAAATTTACCTTCGTACCCAATCTCTTCTGGAAAGATCTCCAAAAATGAGAGGTGAATTAGGCTCCTCTGTTTGAGATGATAGACAAGGGAACCCCATGCAACCTCACAATCTCCAGAATGTAAAGTCGGGCATATTTCTCAACTGTATAAGTTGTCTTCACTGCCAAATCATGGGTTGATTTTGTCATCCTATCAACAATTACCCATATTGAATCATGCTACTTTCGGGATCTTGGTAAGCCGATAATGAAGTCCATGTTGATCACCTCTCATTTTCACTCCAGAATTTCAGAGTTTTGAGCTAACCCACACGGTTTCCTATGTTTAACCTTAACCTATTGGTAATTGGGATACTTAGAAATGAATTCAGTGATGTCCTTCTTCATCCCATTCCACCAATTGACTTCCCTCAAGTCATGGTACATTTTGGTGGAGCCAGGATGAATGGAATACCTCGTGCTATGAGCCTCAGCCATGATTCTATCTCGAACACTGTCAACATCAGGTACATCTCCCTTGATACCTCAATACTCCATCTCCACCTTTGGAGAAAACCATCACCTTCTGCCTATGAATCACTTCTTTCAATTGGAGTAAGACGGGTCTTGGTCTTGCTGTTCCTTCACTTCTGACACTAAGGATGAAGCAGACCAATTCTGAAAGTTGACCCTGCCTTCGTTGTTCTCCTCAAGTTGCATTCCTAATCGAGCTAATCTATGCACTTCCTTGGCCAGTTCTCTCCTCCCGTCCTCCATATGGGCAGTGCTACGCATGGACATCCTACTAAGAGCATCAGCAACAACGTTAACCGTACCTGGGCGGTAAAGGATGCTCATATTATAATCTTTGAGTAACTCCAGCCACCTCCTCTGCCGCAGGTTGAGTTCTTTAGGACTGAACACATATTGTAAGCTCTTGTGGTCAGTGAACACGTCCACATGCACATGCACTCCATACCGATAGTGATGCCAGATCTTAAGTGCGAATACCACAACTGCTAACTCTAGGTCATGGGTCAGATAATTCTTCTCATGAATCTTAAGCTATCTGGAAGCATAATCTATCACCTTTCCCCTCTGCATAAGCACACACCCCAATCCAACTCTGGATGCATCACAATATATCACGAAGTCACCCGTCCCATCTGGCAAGGTCAATACTAGTACTGTAGTCAATTTAGTCTTCAATTCCTGGAAGCTCTTCTCACATGCCTCAGACCACTGAAGCTTGGCCTTCTTCTGAGTCAGCTTTGTCAACGGGGCTGACAGGGAAGGGAAGCCCTCCACAAATCTGCGGTAATACTCAGCCAAACCCAAGAAACTTCTTATTTCAGTTGGAGAGATGGGTCTTGGCCAGTTCTTAACTGCCTCAATCTTCTGCGTATCCACCCGAATACCATCTCCTGAAACCATATGGCCTAAGAAAGCCACTGACTTAAGCCAAAACTCATACTTAGAGAATTTTGCATACAACTTGTGATCTTTGAGTGCTTCCAAAACCACTCTAAGGTGATTAGCATGCTCTTCTTCATTCCTCATACACTAGGATGTCATCAATAAACACGATCACGAACATATCAAGATACAACCTGAATACCCTGTTCATCAAATCCATGAAAGCTATGGGTAAATTTGTCAACCTGAAGGACATAACAAAAAACTCAAAATGGCCATACTGTGTCCCAAAGGCAGTCTTAGGAATGTCACTTTCCCTCACCTTCAACTAATGGTAACCCGATCTGAGATCTATCTTGGAGAAACAAGTAGCACCCTGAAGCTGGTTAAAGAGATCATCTATTTTGGGAAGAGGATACTTATTCTTTATGGTCACCTTGTTCAACAGTCGGTAGTCTATACACATCCTCAGAGACCCATCTTTCTTACGTATGAATAGGACAGGGACACCTCAATGTGAGACACTAGGCCTTATGAAACCTTTCTCTAACAAGTTTTTCAATTGCTCTTTCAATTCTTTCAACTCTGCGGGAGCCATTCTATAGGGTGGGATTGAGATAGGTTTGGTCTCGGGGAGAACATCAATCCTAAAGTCAATCTCCCTATCAGGAGGGACTCCAGGAAGATCATTAGAAAGACCTAGAGAAACTCATTTACTATCGGGACTAACTCAAGAGTACGGGACTCAACATCATCAGACTTTATTCGCACGAGGTGGTAAATACAACCCTTGGATATCAACTTTCTAGCTCTAAGATAGGATATGAATTTACCCTTAGGGGTAACAAAACTCCTTTTCCACTCTAAGACAAGCTCATTAGGAAATTGGAACCTAGCAATCTGGGTTCTACAGTCAACAGAAACATAACAAGCATGGAGCCAATCCATGCCCATTATTACATCAAAATCAACCATCTCCAATTCTATCAAATCAGCTAAAGTGTCTCTATGATAAATAGATACCACACAGTCCCTGTAAAATCTCTCAACTAAGATAAACTCATCAGTAGGAGTAGAGACAGAAAAGGGTTCATGCAAACACTCCGAAAGGACCCTAAACTTACTAGCCGCATA
This sequence comes from Solanum virginianum, assembly GCA_000787875.1. Lineage (NCBI taxonomy): Eukaryota > Viridiplantae > Streptophyta > Magnoliopsida > Solanales > Solanaceae > Solanum > Solanum virginianum. Next base: position 36,864 of record DF362099.1, read on the forward strand.
AGGGGTCACAAAAGACAACGTGGCACCCAGATCAATCAATGCATAGTAATCATAAGTAAAGACATGAAGCATACCCGTGACAACGTCTGGTGCAGCCTCATGTTCCTGACGGTTACCTATAGCATAAAGACGATTTGTCCCGCCTCCTGTACCCGTAGTAGTAGCACCCCTCTACTGATTACTTGCTGGAGGTGTTATCGAAGACTGAGCTCTGCTACTCCCCTTACCTCGCCTCCTCTTCAGACACTCGTAGCTAAAATGACCAGCCTGCCCATAAGCATAACATACATCCTTGCCAACACGATACTCACCCAGATGAAACTTACCACACTTGCTGCAAGGTGGCTTTCCCCATATACCCTAAGGCACACTGGTCTGAGATTGGGTGCTTGGTGTCCTAAAATTTTGATGACCCTAAGATTTTTGAGCATACCTGGTTGGTGCGGGATATGGGCACACTGGCTGTAGATGGTGCGGGATATGGTGTTCTCTTCTGGAAATAAGATTTGACACCTTTGTTCTGTCTCTGCGGGTTAGATTCATGTCCCGCTAAGTTCGCCTTTCTGCTCTAGTGCTCCTCTCTATCTCTCCTCTCATCTTTCTCCGTCTGCTGGGCATACACCATAAGTCTGGAGATGTCCATGTGAGGAATTAGCAATGCAGCCTTACACTCTCTCCGCACATGTCTACCCAGCCCAGACACAAATCTCCTCATCTTGTGCCTCATATCTTTCACCATCTCTGGAGCATACTTTAACAGTTCAATGAACCTAAGGCTATACTCCTTCATAGTCATCCCTCCCTACTTCAAATTCACGAATTCATCCGCCTTAGCCTCCCTCAACTCTTGAGGAAAGAAGTGATCAAGAAAGGCGGCTTCAAACTCATCCCATTCTGGAGGCTCTGCATCCTCCCCTCTACTCCCCTCCCACTAAGTGTACCACACATTGGCCATGTCCTTTAGCTGGTAGGACACAAGCTCAACTCCCTTAATCTCAGTCCCATGCATGGCCCTCAGGACTTTGTACATCTCGTCAATGAAATTCTATGGGTCATCCTTCATCTTCGACCCCGTATACACTAACAGATTCATCCTCAAGAAGTCCTTGAGCTAGGTTGCAGCTGAGGGCTCCTGTGAGCTGGACTTAGGAGCCTGAGAACCGTGGCTATTTCCCTAGGAGGCCACCAACGGAGTCAGCATGGTGATGGCTCCTCTGAATTCTGCCTCAGTAGTGGGAGCTATCTGAGGCTGAGCTGGGAGAGCCTGAGGGACCTCAGCAATCCTAGCAGGGCGTCCTCATCTACTTGTCTCAGTCTAAACCAGAACCTCCGATTAGGTGTTCTTAGCAACGGGAGCTGGGACATCTCTTTGAGCGACTGTTCTCTTTGGTGGTATTTTCTGCAAGCGTAAGACGCATGAGTTAAAAGCAAAATTTCACAAGTTAACTGTATAGCATGAACTCAGATCATAGAAAAAGGGTAACACTTCCTAATGTCCTATAATCTCCTTTTTATGAAGTGTGGTGCAAAACACACCCATAAACAAAATTCTACTAGATACGACTTCATAGACTCCTTAGGACACTCAAAATCTTGGCTCTGATACCAAGTTTGTTACGCCTTAGAAGGGTACTCTAGACGTGACTGGCACTCGGAGACTATTACTAGCCCCAAGCGGACCATTCACTCTCTTTGCCATCGTTCAGTCTATTCATCAGCAGAAAAGAAATGATATAACGAACATAAATGCTATCCTATCAGTGGGCTCATATTATCAACATCAGTTTATCATAAGAAAATAGAATAGATAACGAAAATCTCAAATGTAAAGAAAGAAAGAAAGAGGGAAAAGAACCCTCGACATCAACACCCACATCTATGTCCATGAAGCCTATATACTATAGTCTAAAGCGGTACTATGATAGGGCATGACTACCAAATATCAAGAAAAAGAAGATTGTCCAATAATAAAAATAAATATCCTTCGAATGTGGGGAGGACGCACCACTATTAGGAATAAAAAACTCTGAACCTCAACGATCAGGCCGCTTAAATTCTCAGTCTACAGTATCTGCATCAAAAAATGATGCAGCGCCAGAGGGGCGTTAGTACATGGAATATACTATATGTAAAATGGGCTAAGAAAAAGGAAACAGTTTAATCATCACCATTCCATCACTCAGCCTCACCTCAAATATAAGAGACAAGATTCTATCACCTCGCTAGCTATCAAGCATCAAACATTCACTTCACACCGTAGTTCTATTATCATGTAACCGATCTGGGAGTTTCTATAACCGACAACCACTACCTATGAGCTAGTAGTGATACAAAAAGGTAATGTCGTTGCCACATCCATCCAGTACCTTGCCAGGGTAAATGATGAGTCTGTCAGTGGATCCAAAAGTCTGTCAAGTCCCCTTTCGGGACAAAGGAAGCATCCGCTTTCATGGTCCAATCCTCTCCTACACTGACCACGTAGTTAATGGGTTTGAGTGGGACCCACTCTTACCCTTTTGGTGTTAATACTTCTCATAGGACTCAACATGCTCATAAATCTATCAATCCTCAAGAAACCTTATCACCCAACCTCTACGGGAAGATTTTCTATCCAATCGAAGGGAGTTATACCCATCAACTCTATCAACAATAGTTTCTGCTAACATAGTCATCCACACACTTAATTCAGGACTCAGACTCAGTCAGACATCATTCTCAGACATTCAAGGCTCTAGACATCCCCTAAGTTCATTGTTCAAGTCATTATAGAGAGAAAAGTTTTTAAGGATCAAGTCGCAATCATATAATAAGGTAAAAATATAGTAAGCTTTAAACATGATGATCATAAGTTCATGACATAAACTTGTTGTTTAAAGATTTAAAATAAGAATTGAAGCTAGTATACAAGAAATTAAAACAATTATTCAAGAATTTAAGGTAATTTCTCAAGAACCTTCAAGAATTCATACATCAAGGCTCCTAGATATGATT
>DF362098.1:8997-25323 GCA_000787875.1 Solanum virginianum
CATCTTTAACTCTTCATAAAAAATCCAAAAGTGCGCTAATTCAAGTCGATATGGAAGAATTGGGAAAATAAGCTTAGCAATGGGCTTTAAAAGAGAAATTTGATTTAATAAATGCATAACCTCTAAATATGAGCTTGTAATCTAGTTGAACTCAAAAAATGACTTTTATGCATACACTCCGCTCTACTCTATTCGTGCCACTATATTTTCATTCGCCGGTTCCCAGGTCGATTATGGTCGTGCTTAGCATACTATATATATATATATACATATATTCTCCGAAGTTGGTTGGATATGGCAGAGTCGGCCCGACCCATGGGTCGGCTTCGCTTAGTTGGTGTTGAGGTGAGATTGGGCCTTTGGTTTGGTGGCTTTATGTCACATTTATTACAGGATAACTGAGTTCAGGGACGTCGGCTCACTTATCCTACATTTGTAATTTATGTTGGAGATTTGTTCAGAGATTTAAAACTTCTGGTGTGATACTGTGGTATGGCACAAGTATGGAGGTCACCATCGTTCCTGTCCGTTCTACATCCGTTTGACTCAGTTGAAAGAAAAATCCCCAAGGAAAATAATTTGGTTGATATTACTCATAAGTTTAATTTACACTCTTCTGTGATTATTATACTCAGCTATATTTGTACTTTTCGCTTTACATATTCGGTACGTCTTTCGTACTGACCCCCTTTCTTTGGGGGTCTGCGTTTTATGCCCGCAGGTTCTGACGTACTGGGTAGAGGACCTCCAGCTTAGGACCTCCAGCTTAGGACCTCCATCTGCTATCTGACGAGCTCCCTTTCTCCGGAGAAACTTTTGGTATACTTATTTTGTTCATATTTTGTTATTTCAAACTACATTCATTTTGGGTACAACGGGGGCCCTGTCCCATCTTTTTTGTCAGTATGTTTGTTTAGATGTCTGTGGGCTACTGTGAGTATGGGCTATGTTAATTGGTTGTACATTATGTCTGTATATTGAGCTTGGGAGTTATGACTGTTAGTTTGAATATTATGGTTGATTGCTTGTGACATAAGTTGTCCCTCTTATGATGATTAAACGGTTCCTTTATGTTATGTCCAAAGGTGATTTAAAGTTCCTATAATTCTTTGTTTCACAAATTTAAATGGTATTTTTCCCTAATGGTACATAATGATTTCTATAAGCATGTAAGGTGTTCTCCATTATGATTGCCAATGTTCCTTTCATAATAAATAGTCTTTAATGTAAAGTGATGTATTTTTCACCCAAAAATATTAATACTTTAGTTATGTATAACACCTTATATTTCTCACTATCTTTTATGAACTCCCCAAAACTTTATGGTATATGTCATTCTTGATCCATAGTTTTCTTTATATATGCTTATGTCCCCCTCATGTCCCCATCATGTCCCCAAGATTTTCTCTTATAATGATTTATGATGATTCTTTATTATTATGACCTACGCAATATTTCTCACTCTCTAGTACAAGGTATATGGACGAGCTACTCATTCCACTTTATTATGCTTTTTATGAGTTATGCAAGTATAATTACTTGCACTGTGTAATCATTGATCCTGCATGGAATATTGAGCTTTCGTCTTTGATTATGTTTATGCATTTCGATTACTATGACTTGCTTCTCTTGTTGCATTACACCCCATATACTTAGTACATGCCAAGTACTAATGCATACTCTATGGCTACATGATTTCACCATGTAGGAACCCATTTTGTACATATAATTTGATGTTGATATTTTATGGAGATTTATCCCTTAGACCCTATCCCTTATATGATGTTATTTGTGCTATTGATTATGGTGGAAAGTGATGAAAGTGCCAAATCCCTAAATCCCTCATATCGTGAGTCATACTTACCCGCCTCTTAGACTTATTTGCTATGTGATTCATGTTTATCCTCTTCCCTATAACATCCCCATAACATGAGAAAAGCCCCGCTTCCCTTAGAAGTTATTTGCTATGTGCTTATTTATCTTTTATTATTTCTGTGAAACCAAAGATGTGCAAATGATTTGCTAAGAGGCTTGTTTGGGTTGCCTTCGGGCTTCCCATTCACCGTGTCACATCTAGGCCTTAGTCTTGGGTCATGACGCACCATGTGACAAGTATGGTAAACACCATCTAGGTGAGTGCCGCAAGGGCACAAGTGCTTTCTATAGGTGCGGACAGGCTAGTCACTTCCAAAATGAGTACCCAATGAGGAGGAGGGGCGGTAGAGGTAATAAAGCCCAGTCTTCAGCAACACCATAGTAAGGTGCCACAATTAATACGAATTGGGTTACAAACTATCTGTATGCGATAGGAAATTGACAGGACCAAGAAGTTGCACCATATGTTGTCATAGGTATGCTTTGAGTCTTTTCCTATGATGTGTATGCTTTGGTTGACCCAGGTGCCACTTTATCATTCATAACTCCATATGTGCTAGTAAGTTTGAGATACTTCATGAATGTCTTCTTGAGCCCTTCAGTGTTTCTACTCCTATTGGTTAGTCCATTCTAGCTGAAAAGATATATATTGATTGCACAACGTCTATCTATCATAGAGATACTTTGGTAGACTTAGTTGAGTTAAAGATGATTGACTTTAATATGATTCTTGACATGGATTAGCTTCATGCATATTATGCCTCTATTGATTATAGAGCCCGAACTATCAAATTCCAATTCCTAAATGAGCATGTCATACAGTGGAAGGGTGATTCTATTGCACCTAAGCATAAGTTTATTTCTTACCTTAAGGCTAGAAAGCTAATCTCAAATAGATGTATCTATCACCTCGTGCGAGTTAAGGCTAATGATGTAGAGTCCACCTCTCTAGTCAGTTCTAATTGTGAATGAGTTTCTTGATGTCTTTCTTGATAATTTTCTTGGAGTCCCTCCTGAAAGGGAGATTGACTTTGGGATTGATGTTCTCCTTGATACCTAACCTATATCTATTCTTCCATATAGAATGGCTCTTGCAGAGTTAAAAAAATTGAAAGAGAAGTTGAAAGATCTCTTGGATAAGGGATTTATTAGGCTGAGTGTCTCTCCATGGGACGCTCTTGTCCTATTTGTTCAAAAGAAAGATGGTTCCCTCAAGATGTATATAGATTATCGCCAGTTTAATAATATGATCATTAAGAACAAATATCTCTTTCCGAGGATTGATGACTTGTTTGACCAACTTCAGGGTGCCACTATTTTCTCTGAGATAGACCTCCAATAATGCTATCACCAGTTGAAAGTGAGAGAATGTGACATCCCGAAGATGGCTTTTCAAGCCCAATATGGTCACTTTGAGTTTTTGGTAATGTCCTTTGAATTGACTAATGCTCCTGTCGCTTTCATGGACTTCATGAATAGATATTTAGACAGTACCTTGATATGTTCGTGATCATGTTCATAGATGATATTTTGGTGTACTCTAGAGATGAGCAAGAGCATGTCAAACACCTCTGAATTATTCTTCAAACCCTCAAAGATAATGAGTTGTATGCCAAATTTTCAAAATGCGAGTTCTGGCTTTAATTGGTGTCATTTTTTGGCCATATTGTCTTGGGTAATGGATATGCAAAAGATTGAGGCAGTTAAGAAATGTCCTAGACCCACCTCTTCAACTGACATAAGGAGTTTTCTAGGTTTAGCTAGTTACTACCACAGATTTGTTAAGGGATTCTCTTCTTTATCCTTGCTATTGACTAAGTTGACTCATAAGAAAACTAAGTTGCATTGGTTCGACGAGTGTGAGAAGAGTTTCAAGAGTTGAAAACCAGATTAATGACTACACCAGTGTTACTCTACCTAAAAGGACTGATGATTTTGTGATCTATTGTGATATTTTTAGAGTGGGATTGAGGTGTGTATATTCTGATGCAGAAAGGTGAGGCCATAGCCTATGCTTCCAGGCAACTCAAGAACCATGAGAGAAACTATCTAATTCATGACTTAGAATTAGCTGCGGTGGTGTTTGTACTCAATATTTGGCACCACGACTTGTATGAAGCATATGTGGATGTATTCATAGACCATAAGAACCTGCAATACATCTTCACCTAGAAAGAGCTTAACTTAAGGCAGAGGAGAGGGATTGAGTTGCTCAAAGACTATGACATAAGCATCCTCTACCATCTAGGTAAAGCTAATGTGGTCACTGATGCTCTTAGCAGGTTATCTATGTGGAGCACCGCCATTGTGGAGGAAGAAAAAAAGGTGTTGGCCAAAGAGTAGCACGATTGGGAGTTCAAGTTCAACTAGATGAATGTAGTGAAGGTAGAATACTTATGCATGATGGGTCTATATCATCCCTAGTAGTAGAGGTAAAGGAGAAGAAAAACTAAGATCCCATCTTACTCTAGTTGAAGGAAGATGTATACAAGCAGAAAGTGATAACATTCATCAAAGGAGGAGATGGGGTATTAATATACCAAAGTAGATTATGTGTTCCAGATGTTTGTGGTATTCAAGAAAGGATTATGGTAAAAGCCCATAACTCTAGATATTCCATCCATCTAGGGTTTACCAAAATGTACCATGACTTGAGAGAAGTTTACTGATGGAGTGGAATGAAGAAAGACATAACTGAGTTCGTTTCCAAGTGCTCGAATTGCCAACAAGTTAAAGTTGAGTACCAAAGGCCATGTGGAGTAGCTCAAAATTTTGAGATCTCAGAGTGGAAATGGGAGGTGATTAACATGGACTTCGTTATAGGCTTCGAGGCCCCACAAACAGTGTGATTCAATTTAGGCGATAGCTGATCGGATGACAAAATCTGCCCACTTCTTAGCGATAAAGATGACAGATATTGTAGAGGATTGTGCTTGGTTATACATAAGGGAGATTTTCAGATTGTATAGAGTTCCTTTTTCCATCATATCAGATAGAGAGGGTCAGTTCACTACCCAATTATTGAAGACCTTTCAGAAAGGCTTGGGTTCAAAGGTGAACCTTAATACTGCTTTCCACCCTCAGACTGATAGTCAGGCTGAGCAAACAATACAAAATTTGAAGGATATGTTAAGGGCTTACTTTATTAACTTCAAAGGTAATTGGTATGACCACTTACCTTTGATTGATTTTGCCTACAACAACAGCTTCTGTTTGAGCATTCAGATGTCTCCTTATGAGGCCTTCTATAGTAGAAGATGTAGATCTCCAATTGGATGGTTTGAGATAGGTGAAGCTGGATTGATTAGGCAAGACTTGTTACATCAAGCTATGGAGAAGGTAAAGATTATCCAAGAGAGATTGAGAACTACACAAAGTTGTTAGAAGTCTTACATTGATGTTAGAAGAAGATACTTGGAGTTTGAGGTCAATGATTGGGTGTATCTGAATGTATCACCCATAAAGGGTGTAATGCAATTTGGAAAGAGAGTGAAGTTGGGTCCTTGATATATTGGTCCCTACCAAATCGTGAAGAGAGTGGGAAATGTAGCTTATGAGTTGGAGCTATCACAAGAGCTAGCAGCCATCTATCTGGACTTTCACATTTCTATGCTTAAGAAGTGTTTGGGAGGTCCTTCCTTGGTTGTGCCTATTGAAAGCCTTGGACTGAAGGATAGTTTGAGTTGTGAAGAGGTCCCAGTCCAAATTCTTAACCGTCAAGTTCGCAAGTTGAGAACCAAAGAGGTCATATCTGTAAAAGTGTTGTGGAGAAGTCAATATGTTGAAGAGGCTACATGAGAAGCTGAAGAGGATATGAAGGCTAGATACCTTCACCTATATGTGCCTTCTAATGATGAAATCGATAGTAATAATTCATTTCTACTCTTTGAGGTACCTTTCCATTGTTGAGTTGAGTTCTTATCTCCTAGTTGATGTTCCCTAGGCCGTAAATGGGCCTGTAGATAACTTTTGATAACTTTTTAAGAAAGGTTATTTTGGTCTTTTCCTACAATTTCAAAGCCTAAGATTGACGTTTTTACACCTAGATAAAGTCCTAAACATGTCAGTTTAATTTTTTTATGCTAAATCACTCTCTCAAAACGTAGAAGCAAGGATTCAAGAGAAAAAAGGGATAGGGTTTGAAGAAATACTTGAGAATTCTTCCAAGATACTTCAAGGTTCAAAATTTTTAGGTATGTAAGGCTAACCAAAACATGGATTCTATTCTTCCATGTGCCCCATAGCCCAGATTGATGGTGATGTGAGTAAATTGAGTCTCCCATGAATGTTTTTTGAAGTTTTTTTTTAAATCTAATGTATTTCTATATGATCTTGCATGAATTACTATTTTTATGATTTAGTTACTTGAATTTCATGAATTTACCTTACTACATATTTCTTACTTTTTTTAAACATATTTTACCTACTTAAGCATGCATCAGCATAATTTAATTCTAAATGCTTTAATTCTACATTTGTTCTCCTACATACTATGAGTTAGAATGATGCATAATTGAGTCCTTATGAGTCAAGAATTGAACCTTAAAATGATATAACCAAAGGGTTGATAGTTGATGTGATGAGTTGAGTTGATAGATGTCTAATGCGATGAGATGAATGAGTTAACCATAGGATTGATACCTTATAAGCATATTGAGTCTTGGAAGGAGTATTGAGCACCGAATTGAGTAAAAGTTAGTCCAATTCGAACTCAATAACTACGTAGCTGGCGTAGGAGAGGATTGAACCATCAAATCAGATGTTTTCTATTGTCCTAAAATAAGGACTTGATGTTACTAATTTTGGATCCATTGACGGGATGTTCTATACCTCCGACAGGGTATTAGATGGATGTGGCAATGACATTGCTTTGTTGTATCATCATCAACTTATAGGTGATAGTTGTTGGTTAGAGAAACTCCCAAATAGGCCTTGGTAGTACTCCGAGTTGATGGGAGGAAGATGTATACAAGCAGAAAGTGATAACATTCATCAAAGGAGGAGATGGGGTATTAATATACCAAAGTAGATTATGTGTTCCAGATGTTTGTGGTATTCAAGAAAGGATTTTAGACTCTTGATGTGATGACTAAGTTTCCTGTTTCTTGAGTTGAGCTATTTAAGTTGATGTTATTCTTTCTTTATATATTTCTTTTTGTCATTTTGCATACTCGTACATTTCACTTACTGACGTCTATTTAGGCCTGCATGTTTTTATGATGCAAAGACAGATACTTGTGGTCATCAGTAGATGCCCCATTGAGTCCTATTTGTTTTTAGTTGATTGGTGAGCTTTCCCCTACTCTCAGAGGACATTATGCTTCTATTCTAGCTTGAGCTAGACTTATCTTATTCTATTTAGAGGTAGCAATGAGTCTGTCATTAACACCATTATTTAGATTTTTTAGAGGCTTCATACACTAGACTATTGATGTGATGATTGGATGTTATTATCGACTAGTTTCTTTCACACTAGTCTGATTCAGTTGATGGAGACCTTGTTTGGCCTTTGACCCTTTTATTATCAATAGTCATTGCTTGTTACTGAGTATTTTTATTTATTAATGGCTTCCGCTACTAAAATATGATGAACGAATGTAATGAGGTCGAGTGGTTCGCTTGGGGACTAGCGATAGTCTCTGAGTGTCGGCCATGCCAAGGGTACCTTCTTGGGGCATGACACAGTCATACCAAGTTTGGAGAAATACAAAAATGAGGAAATGGAAGTAATTCAAATAAATTCCAGAGCAAAACATTGTTCTCTACAATGCCATCAGTGAGAGGAATATGAAAAGATCTCTAGTTATGAAACTGCCAAGGAAATGTGGGACAAACTGAAAGTCACCTATGAAGGAACTGACAAAGTCAAGGAAACAATTATTGGTCTACTAGTTTATGAATATGAGCTATTCCAAATGAAGGAAGATGAATCTGTTTAAAGTATGTTTGCTCATCTTAGCAAGATCATTGGCAAACTCAAAGCTGTGGGCAAATAATATCCTCTCATTGAACACATCAGAAGGATCCTTAGAAGTTTACACCCTTAATGGAATACTAAAGTGGTGGCTCTTGAAAGCATGGATCTTAAAATCCTCACTTACGATGAAGTCGGAGGTGATTCGATTGCTTTTGAGAAAACATATCCAAATACAAAAGGAAAGGAGGATGACAAGAAAAAATCTGTTCTATTCAAAGACTCTGATGAAAATCAAGATGATGAAGAACTAAATGAAGATGAGATTACACTAATTACAAAATCAGTGATGGAAACCTTCAGGTGCAATAGAAACCAAAGGAGAGGTAAGAAAAACTATCCCACAAATAAGGAAATTACTAACTACAATAGGAATGATGGCAGATGCTATAAATATGGTAAGTTTGGACACATTGCAAGTGAATGTCCTAAGCCAAAAGATGACACCCTCAAGGATAATTAAAAAACAAAGCATTTAGCAGTTGGAATGATCAAGATATATCTGAATATGATCAAGAAGACATTGCAAATGTATGCTTCATGGCAATAGTTGAAATTAGTTAGGTAAAAATGATTTTTGCAAAAATTGCCTTGATTTAAGAGCTCTTCTAGATTGAGCTATCATAGACTTAAAAAATCATTTAAGAATCTTAGATCCATTCAAGATGAGAATAATACTTTAGAACTCTAGCTTGAAGTTTGTGTTGTTCAAAGAGAATTAATAGATGAAGAAAATATCTCAAAAATCATTTAAAAAATGTTAAAAAATATTCTAGTCCCAACAGATCTCCCAAGTTCACTAATTCTCAAAGTGATTTTTTTAGTCTTTCTGGTTCTGATTAGTCTAGTAAAATATTTTGTCATTATTGTCAAAAATCCGATCACACCTATTCTTGATGCAGATTTCATTACTCAAAACCATCTAACATAGTCTGGAAAGTTAAAGGTACTACTAACCAGCAAAGACCCAATAGTATTTGGGTACCTAAAAATTGAAATTGATCTTGTTTTGTAGGAACACCGCACCAGATCTAAAGGGAAATGGTATCTTAAGAGTGCATGTTCAAATCACATGAGAGAAAACAAATCATTATTCAAATCTGTTGCAGACCACGATGGTGGAAAAATTTGTTTGGGAGGCAACTCCAGTGGAACTGTAATTAGTGTGGGTATTGTCTCATTCAATAAGTAATGTGACATCACAAATATTTATCTTGTGAAAGGATTAAAGTTTAACTTGCTAAGTATCAGTCAACTATGTGACTTTGATTTGGAAGGAAGATTAAAAAAGAATAGATGCATCATTGAAGACAACATTGGAAAAGAAATTCTTCTTGGAAGCAAAGATAAAAATGTGTATATCGTTGATTCCGTCAAATGACCAACTAAACAAATTTGTTTAGCCTCCATGTTTGATGATCCATAGATCTGGTACAGGAATTTGGGTCATGCCAGCATGAGGCTCATTGAAAAACTTGCCCAACTTGATTTGGTTGTTGGTCTATCAAAGATAGACTACACCAAGGATCACATCTGTGATGCATGTCAACTAGGTAAGCAAACTAGAAATTTCTTTCTATCTAAAGATATTGTTTCCACCACAAAACCCCTGCAGCTTCTCCACATAGACCTTTTTGGTCCCACCAGAACTTCTAGCATTGGAGAAAAAGGTATGCTTTATTCATTGTTGATAATTATTCTTGTTTTACTTGAGTAATATTTTTGGCTAACAAAGATGATACCTTAAAGAATTTTGAGTATTTTTGTAAGAAAATTCAAAGAGGAAAGGCATACTACTTACTTCTATTAGAAGTGATCATTGAGGAGAATTTGAAAGCAAAACTTTTGAGAATTTTCGCAATGAAGAAGAATATGATCAAAACTTCTTAGCTCCATGAACTCCTCAACAAAACAGAGTTGTTGAGAGAAAGAATTAAACTCTACAAGACATGGCCATAATCATGATATGTAAGTATGACCTCCCTTGTCATTTCTTGGCTGAAGTAATAAGCACTGCATATCACAGTCTTAGTAGGTGTCTCATTAGACCAATTTTGAAGAAAACTCCATATGAGTTATGGAATGGGAAGAAAGCAAACACTGGTTACTTCCATCCCTTTGCTGCAAATGTTTCATCCATAACAAAGGTAAGAAAAATTTGAGTAAGTTTGATCCATGCAGTGATGAAGGTATGTTTCTTAGTTACTCAAATTCTAGTAGATCTTACAGAGTTTTTAACAAGCATAGGTCCTCTATAGAAGAGTCTGTTCAGATTATCTTTGATGAATCTAATCTATCCTCTGAGAAAAGATGTTGCTCTTATGATGAAGTCATTAACTCTTGAAATGTAGTTATCTCATATAAACAAGTTATAGAAAAAGATCAATCAACTAGTAGAAATGAAGTCAGCTGACAACAGAAACAATTCCAAATAAATGGAGAAGTGAATCTGACTACCCAAAGAAATTCATCATTAGGAACATAAGTGACGAAATAAGAACCAGAGCCTTAAGTAAGAAGAGTGTAAATATAGTACTTATTTCCCAACTCAAACCCAAGAAGGTGGAAGAAGCATTGAAAGACACGGAATGGGTTAAAGCAATAAAAGAGGAACTCAATAAGTTTGAGAAAAATTAAGTCTGGACCTTAGTTTATAAATCTGAAAATACTTCCAACATCAGAACGAAATGATGATTTAGAAACAAGTTGAATGAAGATGAAAAAGTGATAAGGAACAAGGCAATACTGGTATCCTAGGGGTACTTTCACCAAGAGGGAGTCGACTACAAGGGACTGTTGGTCTTGTTGTAAGGTTAAAATTTATTCACATTCTCTTAGAATATGCTAATTTTAAAGGTTTTAAATTATTTCAAATAGATATTAAAAGTATTTTTTTTAAATGGTTTTATAAAAGAAGTAGTTTTTGTAAAACTAACTCCAGGTTTTGAACATCCTGAATTTTCTCACCATGTTTTTAAACTTTCTAAAGCTTTATATGGACTCAAATAAGCTCCTAGATCAAGGTAGGATCGTCTAAGTAAGTTTTAATTAAATCATGATTTTACTTGAGGAAGCATTGATACTACCCTCTTTATAAAAAAATTGTCTTCTGATAACATTATTATGTAAATTTATGTCAACGATATTATTTTTGGAAGTGTTAATGATGATTTGTGCAAGGAGTTTGCCAATCTCATGCAAAGTGAGCTTGAAATAAATTTAATGGGTGAGTTAACATTCTTTTTGGGACTGCAAATCTTCCAATTTGATCAAAAAATCTTCATTCGCCAATGTAAGTATGCTAAGGAATTAATCCAAAATTTTGAAATGGAAGATGCAAAGTCTATTGGTACTCCCATGAGTCCGTCATGCAACTTGGATCTTGACCCAATAGGTAAGAACGTTGATGAATCCAAATACCGAGGTATGATTGGATCTCTTCTCTATCTCACTGCGAGTCGACCTGATATTATTTTTAGTATCTGCAAACGTGCTAGATTTGAAACTGCCCCTATAGAATCCCATTTAACTACAGTAAAAAGAATTATTCGCTATTTAGTGGGAACTACTTCCTATGGTCTTTGGTATAAAAAATTGTCTGCTTTTAATCTTCATGGATTTTCAAATGCTAACTATGCAAGTGATAAAGTCGATAGAAAAAGCACCAATAGATCTTGTTAATTTCTCGGATATTCCTTAATATCTTGGAATAGCAAGAAACAAAATTGTGTATCCATCTCCACCACTAAGGCTGAATATGTAGTTATCGGGTTATGCTGTACTCAGGTTCTTTGGATGATTCAACAATTAAGTGATTTTGATATCAATGGTGAACCTACTCAAATTTTTTATGATAATTCTAGTGTTATTTGTCTGACTAAAAATCATGTGCATCATTCTAGAGCTAAGCATATTGATATTAAGCATCAGTTTATTAGAAATCATATTTTAAATAAAAACATTGAAATTATTTTATGAACAATAAAAATCAATTGGCAGATATTTTTACAAAGCCCTTGCTTGAAGAAAGATTGTTTTCTTAGAAAATCTTTAAATATTATTCCTAAATCTTTTTAAATTTCTGATCAGTATCTTTTTAATACATAAATTGATTTATTTTCCTTAATTAATTATACTGCCTTAATTATGTGCAGTTATTGCTCTTTTTTACAGCTATGTTGCATAAATTTTCATATGTGTCACCCTTTTTCTCTTCATCTTCCCGCCATATCACTTTCTTTCCTATCTTCTATTTCCTACGCTCTCGTGGCTAACTGTTTCTTGTTAAGTGTTGGAGATTTTTTTCTTACTTGGACTCCTTCTGTATTTTGTTAAAAACTGTTTCTACTTTTATATTATGCAATATTGTCTAGCCTGTTTCTGCATGTTATTGCCAATTGCTTCTTGTTGTTTCCTTTTTGCTGATGCCAAAGGGGGAGAAAAAGAGATTAAGTATCTGTCGTTAGTCGACTATCACCTTGTGCAAGTATTCAGGAGGAACACTTATGCAACCAGTCTGGGGGAGAAAAGCAGGAAGTCGACTATACACTTAGGGATATATTAGGAAAATCAGAAAGTTGACTATACATTGATGACTAATTGTAGGAAAGCACAAAAAAGAAAACAATCTGGCTAAGGAACGACCTGGAATAATCTATCAAAAAAATCTAGCTGGAGGCACTAAGAGCACAATTATTGAAAGGAATCAATCTAATACTGCGCAAGAAAGGAAAATCAATCAAGAAAATCAAATCTGAAGTAATGAAGAAAATCAATATAGTAAAATCAAACCTAGAGAAATCAAAGAAATCAATTAAGTAAGGAAAACAAATCTGAAGCAATCGAGGAAATTAATCAAGTAAATAAAAAAAAATCTGGAGCAATCAAGGAAATCAATTAAGTAAAGAAAAACAAATTTGGAAGATCATGAATCAAACTAATAGAAATCTAGTACATAGGATGAAAACAAAAAGGAAATACAATGGATAACACTTGAAAGCAACAGTGCTAGAATATGTCACGACCCAAAAATAAGATCACGATTACAGAGCCACTAATTGCCAAATCCAAAGATAAAATACAGTACAAGCGGAAAACTTAATAGATAAAAATCATATCTCAGAACCTGGTGTCACAAGTGTAAAGTACATCTAATACATTAACAAGTGAAATAAGTTTATTTCAGTCTTCGAATAGAAATAAAGACCATATAATTAGGATAGAATCTAATGGAACTCGAAACCCTTGAGTCTCATCACTAGATCTAGCATGAACCAACTGCACGATCAAATCAACTACCATATGGATAATCCTGATAGGAATCTACAGGGGAGAAAGAAGTAGGTGTGAGTACACATAATATATACCCAGTAGGTTGAACCGACTGAAAATCAGAAATTGAATAAACTATGAAATTATTTAGGAACGCTTTCACCTGCAACAGAAAAATCAGTCTGGTATCGATGCTGCCAATTTACATAGATAAATATGAATAAGCTAAACATATAATCTTAATTAAGTCAATCCAAAATAAGCATAAGAAATACAATGGTATAGTATGCAATACAATGCAAGGTGGAATTAAGACTATCGCATAACCTGTCATATACAATCTCAATATATCAACCACCTTGTCACCTAACTCGTGGTCAAGGACTCATAATAATAATCTTAATATATCAACAAACTTACCATCTGAGTGCTTGTGGTCAAGCACTCATGATACGAATCTCAATGTATCAACTACCTTGCCACATAAGTACTCGTAGTCAAGGACTCATGATACGAATCACCATTCACAACTTCTCAAAATATTATGACATGTCCAATATTTCTCTCAATAAATACAATACTTATCAAAGTTCTCCAAGTTAGCAATTATATATTCACCCTTTTTTATACATTTGAGATATTGTTCTCTTTGAAATTCTCCACCGCATTTAAAAATTATTATTTTCCAATTTAGTCATGATTCTTAATATTGTGTCCAATGTTATGCAAAAAGTACATACATTCGATCATCATTTGCCTCATATTTAATACTTTTATTTATCCTTCCTGAGCATAATTTTTGTGAATTGTGCTAGATAGTGCGATTAAATTGTAGAATTAAATTGATACGAAAATGAAGATATTTGGAGTCCAAATGAATCAAAAGTAAAAGATCATAGAAGGAAATTCAAGAAAGAAGCTTAATGGATTAAAGTAAATATTATATTAATATTTTCTACTTTTCCTTTTAATAGATACAACAACATGATGCTCTCGCTGTTGAAATCATTAACCAAAAGAAAATTCATCCAATATTAAAATAATATATAAATCCACCCATACATTGATTTTACTTCTATTAAGAAAGAAAAACAATTTGGGTCCCATTATTTGAAATGAAAGTTATGTTAACATGTGTGCTTGTTGTTTGGTCATTTGGTCAAATTCTCTTTTGTACACCTTTTATATACATGGTTTGCATACATTATCTTCTCTATACACTTGACACCTTCCAATGTCTCTATCTGTCTACTTATATGCTCCTCCAACCTATTCTATTCCACTTTGTTTTGTGCATAACAAAAGAACGAGCAAGTTTAAACTACAACTTCTCTGCTTCTTTTCTTATTGTTTTATAAGGTATTCTATTTTATTATCCCTGAATACAGTCTTTTGAGCTTCAGCTGGATTATACGGGGTGCTTAAATAGGTACTTGATTTTATGCTTTTGGAATTTTTATGTGATTAAAAAACTTACTAGAAATTTATGAGTGGATTTTCAGAATATACCATTTGGTTTTATTTTCAGTTTGGTTTGTACTTAGTTATTTTATTTTAGGATCCCTTAGTTTTATGAACGAGCTACAAAATAATTTTTTCATAATTAATGCTAATTAATAATTTAACAATTAGTCTAGGATTTTCATGCTTTCAAAAATAACCGCCTATATAATTAAAGTTTTCCACACGGATATTATAAGAAAAATTTTTAGCATATGATACGATCCCATTTCATAAATTATAACATATTAATATTAAATAACTCAATCCTAATCTCAAAAAAGGATAGACAAATCAACATCAATGCCGGAACCGCACTCAAATAATTCTACTAAATGAAGAATTTTTGAATTCAACTTTCGAAGTGACAATCTTTTAGCATGAACGAAACATACACGTCATAAGGATATATTATGTATATACTATTGTTATTATATATCATAGTTAATGTGCACATAAGTGAAGGAAGAGCAACATAAGTCATTTATTATTGTTTGATGGAATGACTAAAAGACAAACCTATGAGAATTAATTTCTCTTTGTTTTGTTATAAGACTGAGGTTTTTTTTTTGTCCAATTGGTTCAACTTTTATAATTGGAAGATAATATTATGTGTAGTATCTAATGGGAGACAAAACCAAGTATATTATCTTTTACAAACGGAAGACAAAACCAAGTGTAGTACCTTTTATAATTGGGAGACAAAACTAAGTGCAATATCTTTTATAATTGGAAGACAAAACCAAGTGTAATATTTTTTTATATATATTATTAGGTTGGTTACATTATCCACCACTAAAATCATGTTCGTCCTTAAACATAAGGTAAAAAATGTACCTGAAGCTTCAAAGAGATGCGAGTATTTATCATGTATGTCATACTCTATTTCCCAAGTTGCCTCCTCAATAGGATGATGTCGCCACTGAACCTTAACTGAAACGAAATCCTTAGTCCTGAGTCTACAAACCTTTCTATCTAGAATGGCTATTGGCTACTCCTCATAAGTTGAATCCGGACCCAATTCTATGACATCATAAGAAATAATAAGGGACTCATCTGGTATGTATTTTTGAAGCATAGAGACATGGAATACTAGATGGACACCTGACAGGCGAGGTGGCTCTAGGTGGCAAAGCTAGCTCATAAGCCACCTCGCCTACTATTCTCAAAATCTTAAATGGGCCAACAAACCTCGGGCTAAGCTTACCCTTCTTTCCGAACCTCATTACACCTTTCATGGGTGAAACCTTCAATCACACATGATTGCCTACCATAAATTCTAAGGGATGAATCCTCTTATCGGCATAGCTCTTCTGCTGACTCTGGGCTGTCAACAATTGACTTTGGATTAGGCATACCTGCTCCATCGCATCTCTAAGAAAATCAGTGCTTAATGCATCAACGACAATTGAGTCGAACCACCCAATAGGTGATTGACACCTATGCCCGTACAATGCCTCAAATGGTGTCATCTGAATGCTAGAATGGTAACTATTATTATAAGCAAACTCTGCTAAGGGAAAGTATTTATCCCACCAGAGATCAAAATCAATCATATAGGCTCTAAGCATGTCCTTTAATATCTGATTAGTCCACTCGGCCTAGCTATTGGTCTGGGGATGAAATGCTGAGCTCATGTCTAATTGTGTACCTAAACTACAATGTAATGCCTCCCAAAAGTGAGAGGTGAACATCGAACATCGATC
>DF362098.1:25452-44481 GCA_000787875.1 Solanum virginianum
GTCCGCACTGTGGTTAGTCTTCACCGGAATGAAGTGAGCTAATTTGGTCAACCTGTCTACAATCACCCAAACTGAGTCAAACTTACCCAATGTCACGGGTAATCCAGTCACAAAATCCATAGTTATATGCTCCCACTTTCACTCGGGAATGGACATCCTCTACATTGAACCTCCTGGATTTTGATGCTCAAACTTAACTTGCTAGCAATTGAAACACTTAGCCACAAATTCTACAATGTCCCTTTTTATCCCACACTACTAATAATGGTTCTTCAGGTCATAAAACATTTTTGCCACACCTGGGTGAATAAAATACTTAGCACAATAATGAGCCTCTTCCAAGATCAAGTGAATCCAGTCACTTACTGTAGGTACACAAATGCGCCCATTAATGCTTAACACTCCCTTAGAATCAAGAAAAGCTGAATTAGCTTCACCCCTCAACACTTTGTCTCGAATCACACATAATTTGTCATCATCAAACTGGTGAGCAAGAATTAGATCCATCAATGTAGACCCAGCCTCAATGAAGGCCAATACACTATGAGGTGGGGAGATGTTAAGTCTGACCAATTGTCTAGCCAAAGACTGAACCTCCAAAGCTAAAGGTCTCTCCTCCACCCTAAGAAAGGCTAAACTTCCTATTCTAGAAGCCTTCCGGCTCAAAGTATCAGCCACTATGTTAGCCTTGCTAGCGTGAAAAAGAATAGAGATATCATAGTCTTTCAGCAACTCCAACCACCTATGCTATATCATGTTCAAATTGGGCTGAGAGAAAATATACTTAAGGCTATGATGATCAGTGTAGATCTCACAATGCGCCCCATAAAATAGTGTCGCCACAATTTCAATAGGAATACTACTACAACCAACTCAAGATCGTGGGTAGGGTAATTTCTCCTATGAACCTTCAATTTTTGTGAAGCATAGGCTATAACCCTCCCCTCTTACATCAACACTCCACCTAAGCCCACACCAGAAGCATCATAATAGACCATGAAGGGCACGCCCTCTTCAGGTAATGCTAGGATAGGAGCCGATGCCAATATTTCTTTAAGCTTTTGGAAGCTTGTCTCACACTCATCAGTCCATGAAAATGTTACTTCCTTCTGAGTAAGCTTGGTCATAGGGGTTGTGATAGAGGAGAACCTTAGAACAAATCAACAGTAATAACCTTCTACTATAAGAAAGCCGTGAATTTCAGTTACTAAGGTGGGTCTCACGCAATCACGAATTGTTGTAATCTTGGCTGGATAACCATAATGCCATCCTTAGTTACCAAATGTCCTAGGAAAGCTATAAACTCATGCCAAAGTTTGCACTTAGAGAACTTAGCATAAAGTTTCTCTTCATGCAACCTTTGGAGCACTCTTAGAGCATAAGTGACAAACATAGTCTACCTCACTCATAGAGTATAGTAGGATGTCATCGATAAACACAATCACAAATGAGTCCAAATAGGGTTTAAACACTCGGTTCATCAATTCCATAAAAGTGGTAGGGGCATTAGTCAATCCAAATGACATAACTACAAAATTATAGTGCCCTTACCGAGTCCTAAAAGCATTCTTTAGGATGTCTAACTACCAAATCCTCAATTGATGATACCTCGACCTTAAATCAATTATGGAGAACACTGAGGCATCTAAAATCTGTCCTGTAATACCAGTGTACCTTTTGAGGTTGCAGGTGGCTCAACTGGATCCTCAGCCTAGAACACTGAGGCATCTAAAATCTGATCAAATAAGTCATCAATACGAGGTAAAGGATACTTGTTCTTGATGGTCACTTTGTTCAATTGATAATAGTCAATACATATTCTCATAGTATCATCCTTCTTCTTCACAAACAACACCGTTGTACCCCAAGGTGGCACACTAGGCTGAATAAACCCCTTCCTTAACAGATCTTCTAATTTCTCCTTCAACTCCTTTAACTCTATAGGAGCCATCCGATTAGGGGAAACAGATATAGGCTTAGTGTCCGGTTCCACATCAATAGCAAAGTCAATATCAGGTTATGGGGGAACACCAAGCAAGTCTATAGGAAATACACCTATGAACTCCCTTACTACCCTCGTGGTCTCTAAAGAAGGTAACTTCATAGAAATATCACGTACGTGAGCCAAATAAGACAAATACCCATGCTTTATCATGCGCAGAGCATAAACATAAGAAATTACCCCTTTAGGATAAAATCTATGAGTGCTTTTCTATACTAGCTGAGGCAAACCCGGACATGCTAAGGTCACAGTCTTAGCATAGCAATCAATGATTGCATGATAGGAGGACAATCAATCCATTCTCAAAATAAGATTAAAGTTTATCATGTATAGGAGGATCAAATTGGTCTGCGTCTCCCTACCTGAGATTACTACAATACAATCCTAAGATACATGATCAACCACTAGGGATTCATCTACCTGAGTCAAAACACGAATAGGCACATCAAGAGGCTCATATAAACCATCAATATCAGTAGAAAAATAAGTTGATGCATATGAATAGGTAGATCCAGGGTACTGAAGTTGAATAATGATAAATTAGAACAATACGTGTGATTACAACATCAGATGCTTGTGCCTCAGTTAGACTTAGAATGACATAACAGACTCGACGCTCACTGTTGCCTTGTGCTCTACCACAAGTGCCACCTCTAGCTCCACCCCTGGCACATCTACTACCACCTATCGCATTTTGTGAAGCACTTCTAGTTGTTGAAGCTGGTGTAGAGTGAGTTATCTGTACCCCCAGTTGAAAAAAAAACAGGAGCACGATTGGGGAAATCTTAGGCCTTATGACCAAACTCATCACATACATAACAACCTCTAGCCCTACCAGTACTTTTTGCACCAGGAATGGTTTCATGAATTGGTTTCCCCTGATAATCCTGAGCGCCCTGTCTTTGAGGATTTCTATCTTTGGGTGTATGACTTCCAAATTAACCCTAATAGTGGGACCTCTTACTATCACCCTATCATGTATGCTTAATGCCCTCTATCATCCTAGCATGGTCAATAATACTCTGAAAGGAATCATTGGATAACATAAGAGAGGCGATGGCCTCCTAGAGATAGATTGCGAAGCCCTTTACGAATCGGGGAATTCGCTCAAACTCCATGAAAATACTAGACATGGCATAGAGGGAGAACTCGTAGAATCATACTTCATATTGGGACACAATCTGATAACCCTGCTCCAATCTATCAAACTCATCACGATGCCTATCGCGAAGATTATAGGGTACAAATCTCTCAAGAACGATCTCAGTAAACTGCCCCTAATTCATTGTTGTAGCATCGATAGGTTTTCGGGCCATCATTGACCTCCACCAATCCTTGGCCATACTTGTGAACTGATAAGATGTATAAGCTACTCCATGATCCTCCGGAATGCCTAAATTACACAGTCGATCTTGATACTCTATCAGAAAGTCATATGTCCCATCCCCGGCTATACCGTTAAATTTTTGATGAGCCAATTATATAAATCTTTCAAAGTTTTTTTGCTCAGACAAGGACATAGCAGCATTGGCAAAAATTGGCGAGGCTGAAAACCTCAGAGGCGTAATAGAAGGGATGGAAAATAGACTAGGGTTTGGAATCCCATACTAGGTCCTCGCGCTAGCTGTGTAGGGATATCAGGTATAGCAGGAACTGCGGTACCAGGAAGATTACTAGTAGCAGAGGTAACCTCCAACCATAACAACAATCTAGCCAATAAATCCTGTAATACCAGTGTACCTTTTGAGGTTGCAGGTGGCTCAACTGGATCCTCAGCCTACTACTTATAAATTGGATCAACAATTGGTTTAGGTGAAGCTCCTCTGTTCTGACCTCGTACTGGTGCTGCTCCTCTAGCCCGACCTTGACCTCTAGCTCTATCACGACTTCTGCCTAGGGCTTGGACAGTAGGTAAAGACTCATCCTCAGTATCTCTAACTCTTGTTCTCAGAATCTATGCAAAAAAATAGATTAGAGATATACAGAACTTGAATATGAATAAATCGCATGAAAGGATTCAATAAAAAGAGGATTTCTTCTAACAAGCATCATATAGCCTCTCAAGGATAGTTACGGACATCTAAGTATCAATCTACAAGTCTCTACTAGATACCCTGCTCTTTAACTTGTGAGACTGATGAACCTAGACCTCTGATACCAAACTTGTCATGATCCAAAAATGGGATCATGACTACGAAGCCACTAATTGTCAAACCCAAAGATAAAATACATTAAAAGTGGAAAACTTAATAGATAAAATACCATATCCGAGAACCTGGTGTCATAAGTATAAAAAAACATCTACTACATAAATGAGTGAAATAAGTACATTTCAATTTTCAAACAGAAATAGAGAACATACAACTAGGATAGAATCTAACAGAACTCGAAGCCCTTGAGTCTTACCACTAGATCTAGTATAAACCAACTACACGAGCAAATTAACTACCATATGGATAATCTTGATTAGAATCTGTGGGGGAGAAAGAAGTAGGGGTGAGTACACATAATATGTACCCAACAGGTTTAACACAACTGGAAATCAGAAATTAAATAAACTATGAAATAATTTAGGGATGCTTTCACCTGCAACAGAAAAATTGGTCCCATATTGGTGCCGCCAATTTACATAGAACAACGTGAATAAGGTAAATATATAATCTCAATTAAGTCAATCCATGTTGAATCTAATCAAACACTTAGTTTGCAGGATCATTGAATCTATTTCACTAGTCTAATAGTGTAATCATATCTATATGTACACGAACTACACCAAAAAGATCATAGTCTAAAATCGAACCTTGTTACAGAAGTCAATTCCTTTTTGGAGAAGAAGTCTTCACAAGATTCTTCAATAAACTCTAGAGGAATTGGAGAAGGAAGAAAGAGAAGAGAAGGAAGAAAAGTATCATTCACTTCTTAAAAGAAAAGATCTGTTGTTTCTCTTAAAAAGAATACTTTTATAAGCCAAAAGGGACACAACTATTCAAAGAGTTGTGTCTCTTTTCTTTTATTAATAAATAAATAAATATAACAAATATATATTATTTAAATGTTAATGTGAATATGGGTTGACCCATGTGGGTGACCTAATCCAAATGCCTTCATCTCCCACTCACACATAGTAGTCAACATTCATTCCTATTCTGTAACAATCATACGTATGACTAGACTGTGTGCCTAGTACATACTTTGAGAGCTTCATTGCTATACATCTGTTAGGAATATATAGCATCTCAATCAATGAAATATAGAGTAGATAATAGTATGCAGTACCCTAGATCATTTATCACATTCATATCTCTCATTATCTCTTTTTCTTAATTTTGAGTTCATCGTCATGTACTAGTGTCACAAACAAATATAAGGACGTCAATGAACACAACTGATATGATAATATCCAATGATCTTCCTCATCTCATGAATCTCTCAATCTCAACGTGATATGCTTTTCTAGAAATATTCTGCCAGACCGAATCAAACATGATCTCTTGGCAACAAACTAAGATAGCAAACACCATATTCAATCTCAAGAAACTGATTTAAGTCATAAGGGTACAACATGAAAATTACTTATAATATTCAGGGCTTCACACGATAGCAAGTAGAAACAGAACTTGTATAGCCCTTATGGGTCACTTTATACATACATGGTATGAAATATGTATCACAATATTGACTCCTTTCCTGTGGAGCATATGTCCTTTATGAATAAAAATACTATGCAGATAATATGAAAGACAATTCACGTCTTACTTTGAGTTCACAAATCTACTCATTTATTTATTTTTAAGACCTCGTATCTAGCATTAAAATAGACTAACTCACTTCAATCACATATGATTAAATACAAACTAATAGATGACATTTTGATTATAAACTTTTAGCTCTCTGTTATCATCACTTCTAATAATAATTAATTTATAACTGTCTCATCTCTACTTGTCACTTAGACAATAGAGGCAATTGCTTATGTGAATAGGCTAATCTTTTTGTCTGTTCGACATACTTTCTATCTCTTAGAATTTTATGTATACTACATAAAAAGTAATATATCTATATGTACCAACAAGAATGAAAAATTAGGCATTAAATCAACATTAACTTCAATAGTGTGAATTTACATGAATATGTCTGGGAAAATAAAAATAAAAATACATCAACATCTACGTAAACCTAATGAATTCACATGTCTTTCATAAGCATCAAATACTATGGGTTTCGTTAAGGGGTCTACTATCATTTAATATGTAAATATGTATTTTATATTCACTTTCTTTTGTGCTATCATGTCTCTTACAAAATTATACTTTATGTCAATATGCTTTGTCTTCCCATGGTACTTTGGATCTTCCATGTAGGCTATTGTAGCCTGGCTACCATAATTGATTACTACAGACTCAACAACATTGTTATATATACCCAAGTGAACCAGAAAATACTAGGCCAAATAGATTCTTGCACAATAGATGAAAGTGCAACAAACTCAGCTTCCATAGTGGACAAGGCTATGCATGACTGCTAATTGCTACTCCATAATATAATGCCATTATTAAGCAAGAATACGTATCTAGAGGTGGATTTTCTCTCATCTAAATTTCCTCCCCAATCAGCATCTGTGTAGCCTTTGAGCTGCAGATCCTTTCCTTGATAACATAAAGGAAAGGAATAATCAATTGTGCCTTTAAGATATCTCAATATCCTTTTAACTACTTTCCAATGTTGCAGTCCTAGATTAAATTGATATCTACTAACTAACCCAACAACATAACAAATATATGACCTAGTACACATCATATCATACATGAGGGTTTTGACTGCATTAGCATAAGGAACTTTTCTCATTTGTTCCTTTTGATATGGAGTATTAGGACACATTATTCGGTTCAAAGCTTAACTTTTAGAAACTGGAGTGATTATGGGTTTACAATCTTGCATATTTAAGCGTTCAAGAACTTTTTCAATGTAAGGTTCTTGTGAAAGAGATAATAATCTTTTTGAATAATCTCTTGAAATCTTAACTCCAAGAATATATGCTGCTTCACCAATATATTTCATCTCAAAAGTAGACGATGATCACTTTTTTATTCCTTTTATAAGATTAATGTCACCCGTAGCTATTAGTATGTCGTCTACATACAATGATAAGATTACAAACTTATCTTTGAATCTTTTGATATACACATAATAGTCTTTATGAATTATAATAAATCCATATGATATGATTACATCATGAATACGTAAGTACCATCGTCAAGAAGAGTGTTTAAGGCCATAAATAGACCTTTGAAATCGACATACTTTATTTTCTTCACCTTTTTTCACAAACTTACAGATTGTTCCAGGTAGATTTCTTCTTCTAGTTCTTTATTGAGAAATATAGTTTTCACATCTATTTGATGTAATTCAAGATCCAACGCAACCATTATAGACAAAATTAATCTTATTGAAGTAAAGTGCACAACAGGTCAAAATGTTTCTTCATAATCAATTCCTTCCTGTTGTGTGTACCCCTTAGCTACTAAACAAGCATTGAATCTTTCAACGCTTCCATCTACCTTATGCTTGATTTTAAGAACCCATTTGTTTCCAATAACTTTTCAGCATATAGGTAGATCAACCAATTTCCATGCTTGGTTAGATTTCATTGACTCCATTTCCTCTTCCATTGATTTTAGCCATTTTTCTTTAGAAGGACATGTAAGAGCCTCATTTATATTTCTTGGGTCTTCATTATCAGGAGTAACTATAAATGCTTCCCCTTCAATCTCAAATCGACGACGAGAAATTTTTTGACGACTTGTTCGTTGAGGTTGAGATTGACAAATTGATTTATCAATTGGTAAGTTACTCCACTTGGACCAGTAATATCATTAGGATTTAATGCATGTGGTGTATCATCAAATTGATTTATTAACTGGTAAGTTACTCCCACTCGGACTAGTAATATCATTAGGATTTGATGTATATGGTGTATCTATGGAAATAGGAACTAATCCATTATCATTAAAATGACTCCCACTCAAATCCATTTGATCTTCGACAACGGAAATAATCTGGTCCGTAGTTTCATAAAGAGAAAAGTCATGACCTATCTCTCCCTACTTAGGAAAATCATTCTCTATGAATATGATATCATGCAACATAATTTTAGTTACAGTTCCATTACTTTGTTCACCTATGAACACATAACCCTTAGATTGTTCAGAATGTCTTATGAAGATACAATTTCTTCCTCTTGGACCTAATTTTTCATATTGGGAAGAAGGATTATGAATAAAACCAGCACAACGCCAAGGCTTTAAAATGCTTAAATTGGGCTTATTTTTAGTCTATAATTCATATGGCATAGTCATAACTGATTTTGAAGGGACATGATTAAGTACAAATGCAGTAGTGCGCAAAGCATCAGCCCAATAGGTGATTGGCAAGTTTGGTTGGGCCATCATTGACCTAACTATTTCTAACAAGGTTCTATTTCATCGTTTCACAAAACTATTTTATTGTGGAGTATAAGGAGTAGTTAATTGTCTTTGAATTCCTTTTTCATCACATAGTTGTTTAAACTCATCGGAGAAATACTCCTTCCTCGATCGGTTCTTAGAGATTTTATTTTTCTATCCAATTATTTCTTAACTAAGTTCATAAACTTAATAAAGCAACTCAAAGCTTCAGATTTGTGAGAAATCAAGTATACATAATCAAATCGAGTAAAATCATAAATAAAAGTGATGAAATAAATAGAATCATGTCTTCTCCTTACATTCATTGGACCACAAATGTTAGAATAAATCAATAGTTATGGAAAATCAGCTCTTGTGCCTTTCCCAAATGATTTTCTTGCAGTTTTTCCAACTAGACAAGATTCACAAGTAGACAATTCTACTTTATCTATTGTGACAAGCAAACCTTCTTTAGCTAAGTGGTTCATTCTTTACTGACCAATATGGCCGAGCCTCACATGCCACGCACTTACACCATTCTCGTAATTAGTAGATGTAAATAAGAACAAACTAGTATTATTATTATTATTGGGACTTTGACAAACATTCAGTAGAAAAATTCAATCATAAAAATAACCAGTTTCATATTTTATCTTATCCAAATACATATTCATATCATGTATCATGAAAGAAAAAATTAAAATCCATTTTTATCAACATTCGGATAGAGACTAGATTATGATGAATCATTGGGGCAAATAATACATCATGTAGGGGCAGAGTTCGGCCACCTCACATTTCAAGTTTGCAGGTACCAATCCCTTTGACCTCCTCTTTGGAGTTGTTTCCTACGTATACCCATTTAGATCCTTGCGGGATTCGTCGATAATCTACAAAAGAATCTCTTTCGGTCACTATATGTTTAGTGGCTGCTAAATCTACAATCCACAAAGGAAATAAGTTAGTTAAAAAGGTAGAACAAGAAACATTTACATCACTACGTGAATTCTTCATAAGGTCATTTACCTTAGGTTCAGGACAATCATAAGCCAAGTGTCCCTTGTTCTTACATTTATAGCACTTAAGCTTAGCCATAGAAATATTTTTCTTTAGAGTAGAAATATTTTCCTCTCCTTGTTGACTAATCGTAGACTTCTTTGAGACTTTCATGTTGAAGGGTATAACCTTTTCCAGGAAGTGTCAAAGACACATTTAGAGCTTGAAGAGTTTCTTGCTCTTTCAGGACATACCTGGTTTTACAGTTATTACCGTTAAGCTTATCACTTTTGTTTAACTTGGCAATAGTGTTCTTTGCAATAGTTGACATACTGATTTAAACAAGCATAAAATAAAATAAGACAACTATACAGATTGTTTTAACCAAAATTCATATACATAATAATTCTTAAAATAATTAACTATGTCAATATTCATTTAACATTAAGTTCAGATTCGAAAGTTCACTAAGTTCTCAATCATCATCTGAATCCTAATATGTCATAAATTTAACACAGCCAATCATCTAAGAATTACTTATCTTAAATCACATAAATTCAAGATTAAATAAGCATAAATTCTACAACATATATAGAAACACTTAATAAGAATTAATATATAAATTCACATAAATTACGTTATATATAAACAATCATTTTACAAATGCAATACACAAGATCACTGTAATATCTCTTTATGAACAAGAATATATAAAATAGAATCTATACACAAGTCCAAAAGCAATTTATATCTTATAGGCAGCGAATGAGAATGACACACATTCTTCTTAACTTCCAAGTAACATATTCATCCATAAAATGCTAGATGAATGACTTGTAAGATCTCGATCTTTTGAGATACAACTTATTCCAAGATTTATCAAGTAGTTTCTTTTGGAAATCTTTTTTGACAATGCAGATTGCAAGGCCATATACTTCTTCTTTGTGGTTAATAAGCCCCCGACCCACATAATTTCTTGAATTAACTCGTTAATTCTAGTTATGTGTTTCACTAATCTTGTGAGATCATCATCTTCAATATTAAGTTCTGGTGGGAGATTAACCAAATTGTCAATCATAACTTTCACTCTATCCTTCTGTTGCTTTGTGAAAATTTATCTGGGTGTCCTTATCAATACCATGATTTTCTATAACATATACAAAAAATGATTAGGACAAACCATACATGAAATAATTATACAACCATTTGTATAAAGGGATCTTATAGAACTTTAACAAAAAAACAACTACACAACAAATCTTTTCGTGTGTTAACCTCTTTCTGTCAAACAACATTTGCACGAGAAAACAAATTCTGGAATCTACTCCCAAGGGTTAATTCATATCACAATGCCATTGATTGATGATTTCTTTTTATTTTAAAAAAATTGTTTTTTAATCAAAAACATGAAAACAAAAGTGTTTCAAGTCCAACACAAAATTCAAAAGAAGTTTTTGCAACTCTTGTCAAAAAATTGTATCATCTTATTATTAAAAAAATCTATAAACAGAGAATGATTTTGGTTTCAGCCACAAGAGAAACCAATGTATCAAAACTCATAACTCTTTCACTTATCCCCTATTGGTTACTTTTTGGATGGAAAAAATTCCTACAAGATTAATATTTATGCAGTAGTGAAAAAGTGCATATTTTCTTCATTTGCTAGACATTAACCCAGATGATACGGTATTCAAAATGGAAAAAAAAATTTCTACTCATTCCTTGTTTATTTTAATAGGCAATATACAATTTCTTTCCTCAAAACATAGCCAAATAAAAAAAAGAATGTTAAGTATCAAAACAAAATTTATGCCACCATTTGTGAATCATGGTTAGTTTCTTTCTCTATTTTACCTTGTCTTTTACATACAAACATTAATTGAAATGCCCCAAAATGTGCTTCGAAAATGACCATAATCATAACTTTCATATATCTCAAAATTCATGCATGAAATCAAAACTTCAACTTTATATTCTTGATCAGGGGGCAAAATTGAGAAGAAGATAGGTATAACCTGGATTTTAGGAGACCCGTAGCAAAATATGATTTTTGCAAAATTTTTCGAAAACAATATGGGTTCGAATACCTCCACGATGCGGATCCATCGCAGAGTAGTGTTCGCACTTTCTTGATTTACCAGTTTCGGCCTTAAGATATTGGGGTCTTGGCCACATGCCCACCTATGTGTAAAAATATCTATACTTAGCCTTTTTTCAACTCTATATTACTGAAGGCACTCTCAAAACCCTCTCCAACACTTAGCCAAATATTTCATACAAATTCAAATGTCTCAAGCTTAATTTTAGATCTCAAGAACTTCATTCAAGCTTCAAGTCTCTTTCAAGTCAACATCAAGAAAACTCAAGTTTGAGGTATGTGGGTTTCATCCATTGGGACCTTTCACCCATGGAGCCTAATCTCTATTTTTATGAAAATTACATATTTTCAAATTGTATTATCTATGGGTATCTCTTATTATGGATTCTGATTACAAATTATGTTGGGGTTTTGTGAAATATTGATGGTTTATGCATGTTTATCTATTCCAAGCTTATACTATGAGTGGGTTTTGTCTATTGAGATAATGTATATTTTGAGCTATGAAACTATTATCTATTATGAGATTTGATGATAGATTTCAAGGTATCTCACATTGAGGGTTTTCCAATATGTTGGGGGTGGTTTTATATTGAGTTTTCTCATATGATTTCACTCTTGAATTGCATGATTTTGAACAAGTATTGCACACCCACCAAGTGTTTGATAAAATGTCTTAACAAGAATTCTCAAGTTTTCCTATGACCTATTGCATGGTTTTTACAAGTCTCAATTGTTGATGAGTTGTTTAGTTCTTATGCTAAGATTTATGCTCTTGAGATTTGTGAAGCCTACTAGAAGGGGTTGTGAACTATGTTATATGCCTTACCCTCTAGTACAAGGCCAAATTTCTACATAAAGGGGTTATGAACTATGTTGTACACCTTACCCTCATGTGTAATGTAATGTTGTGCAATATCTTAAACTCATATGAAGGGATTATGAACTACGTGGTATGTCTCACCCTCATATGTGATTCAATGTTATGTACTCACATGTAGGGGTTATGAACTATGTGGTACGCCTCACCCTCATGTGAAATTCAATATTATCTCATGATTACATGTAGGGGTTATGACCTATGCTACCTTTACCCTTATGTACTATTCATTATCTCATGCTTACTTGTAGAGGTTATGACCTATGCTATATCTCTCACCCTCTAGTACAAGGTAGTTGGATGATCTATTTATGTTACTTTATGGTGTTAAATAAGATATGCAAGTATGATTATCCTTAAGCATGTTTCATCCTATGCACTGATTATACATGACATATTGAGCTTATGTTCATTCAATATTATTAACCATCTTGTTATTATGGTTTATGATTCTTATTGCATTGCATATATTGAGCTTATGTTCATTAATTATGATTAAACATCTTGTCATTATGGCTTATGATTCTTGTTGAATTACATCCAGCATACTTAGTATATTTAAATGTACTAACAGATACTTTATACCTATATGATATTGCCATATCAGGACTGGAGCTCTATTTGATCATCCTCCCTCTCCAAGTGGCTAAGTGGTTCTTGTGAAGAAGCTAGTTGGTGAGTTTTCAAGTCCAAGGGTGATAACTATTCTTATTCATGCTTTATAGTTTGTTATTCTTATGTTGGATACTTATTAAATAAGGGTGAGCTCGGAAAGTGTCTTGGCCTCTGCTCCATTCTATGTTGGAGGTGTCGTTGGATATTATGTCATGGTTTGATTATGTTATTAAAGCTTGACTCTTCTTACTCTATTGTTAGTATGAATTGTTTGCCTTAGTCCCTTTCCCTTTTCATTTATTTGACTTTTGTTCTTGTTTAATTTGCTTCCGCAACCAAAGATGTGTACACGATCTGCTAAGAGGCTTGTTTGGGTTGTCCTCGGGCTTCTCATTCGCTGTATCATGTCTAGGCCCTAGGTTTGGGTTGCGAAAAACTTAATATCAGAGCACTAGGTTGTTAATGGTCCTCGAAAATCTAATACACTACACTGATTAGAGTCTTATTCATAGTTGTGAAGTGCACCACAACTATGAATGGGAGGCTATGAGGTATTTCAGGAGATATTTCACTTCTTCATAGTCTATATTATGCTGGCTGTAAGATAAGGCTTTTTCCCCTAATGAATACTCTTTGCTCTTTTAGATCATGTTGCTATATAGAGGGAGACTAAGGAGGGCCTGTGCACCCGAGGGGTAATCGACTTATCGCGCTCCTCAATTTGGGGTGGATTAGTTATATGCATATCATGCATCCATTAATTGTAGAGCCCATAAAGTTAGAATCCAACTCCTTAATGAGTCCGTACTTGAGTGGGGAAGTTGTAAAGTGGTAGTTTAGGGTAGATTCATTTCTTCTCTTACGGGACAAATTGATCTCTAAGGGTTGTATTTACCATCTCATAAGGGTTGGGGATGTTGAGTCTAAGTCATTTGTATTGAGTCGGCCTCGGAATGAGTTTCTTGATGTCCTTCCTGATATTTTGAATTTGTGGTAGTGTCTTTTGCTTGACCAATCCCCCAGCTATGTTTGTGGATCTCATGAATAGGGTTTTTAAACCCTACCTTGATATGTGTATGGTAGTTTGCGGATGGTATATTGATTTATTTTCATAATGGAGCTTGTGAGTCATTTGAGGGTGATGTTGCAAATCTTGAGGGATGAGAGGTTGTTTGACGACCTTCGCCCCGCCTTGCTAAAGTTGAATGCTTTGGTGGAAAATGGTGAAGTGAAGGTTTCCTCCCAAGGGGAAGATGGTGTTCTTAGGTACTAAGGTAGGCTATGTGTGCTTGTGTTAATAATTGCGTTCACTTGAAAGTCCCACCAATGAAGGGTGTGATCCGGTTTGGCAAGAAAGGGAATTGAGCCTAAGGTTTGTGGATCTTTATAGAGTGATGAGGGGAATTGGTAAAGTTGCTTATGGATTGGAATTGCCTAGGAAAATGGATTTGGTTCATCTAGTCTTTCATGTATCTATGTTGAGGAGATGTGTTGGTGACCCAAGTACTAAAGAACTCTTTGAAGTTGTGGGTGTTGTGGAGGATGAGTTGATCTATGAGGAGGTCATGGTGGAAATATTGGATGGACATATGGAAAGGTTGAGGAACTAAGATGTAGCATCCGTCAAGGTTCCTTGGAGGAATAGATCTATGAGGAGGTCATGGTGGAGATATTGGAGGGACATGTCGAAAGGTTCAGGAACTAAGATGTAGCATTTGTCAAGGTTCTTGGAAGGAATCAACAAGCCAATACCATCACTTGGGGAAGCCGAAGCAAACATAAAGAAGCGATATTCATACCTCTTTTGTTCTATTCAAGCTTAATATAGCAATTTAAGTCCCTTCTATGATTTCACGTCTTAAGTTTCAGCTATCATATCATGTTGCATATATTCATGTTGATGGTAACAAGTTTATGACGATTTTTGAAATGATGTTTAAAAACACTCCAAGATGTGCTTCGAAAATGCCCATAATCAGGGATGAATATTACTTCTCTTATATAAGTTTCTTTGACATTCGGGGATGAATATTCCCAAGGGAGAGATATTGAAATGCCCCAAAAACACCCCAAGATATGCTTCGAAAATACCCATAATCGTAATTTCCATATATGGCAAAATCTATGTGCGATATTAAAAATCTGACTTCATATTCTTGATCAAGGGGTAAAATTGACTGGGAAATGAGTATAACTCAGATTTTAGGAGACCCATAGCGAAAAATAATTTTTGCAAAATTTTTTGAAAAATAGTGTGGGTCTGCGACACCTCCGCGATGTGGACCCATCGCGGAGGAGTGTTTGCACTTCTTTGATTTTCTAGTTTCAGCCCTAAGACATTGGGTTATTGGCCCCATACCCACCTATGCATAAAAATACCTATACTTAGCCATTTTTCAACTCTATATCACTGAAGACACTCTTGAAGCCCTCTCTAACACTTAACCAAATATTTCATCCAAATTCAAGTGTCTCAAGCTTAATTCTGGATCTCATGAACTCCATTCAATCTTCAAGTCTCCTTCAAGTCTACATTAAGAAAGCCTAAGTTTGAGGTATGTGGATTTCATCCATTGGGTCCTTTCACCTATGGAGCCCAATCTCCATTTTTATGAAAATTGTATGTTTTCAAGTTGTATTATCTATGGGTATCTCTTATTATGGATTTTGATTACAAATTATGTTGGGGTTTTGTGAAATATTGATGGTTTATGCATGTTTATCTATTTCAAGCTTATACTATAAGTGGGTTGTCAATTGAGTCTATGTATATTTTGAGCTATGAAACTATGATCTATCATGAGATTTGATGATGGATTTCAATGTATCTCACATGAGGGTTTTCTAATATGTTGGGGGGTTGATTAGCATTGAGTTTCCTCATATGATTTCACTCTTGAATTACATGACTTTGAACAAACATTGCACATCCACCAAGCGTTTGATAAAATGTCTTGACAAGAATTCTCAAGTTTTCCTATAACCTATTGCATGATTTTTACAAGTCTCGATTGTTGATGAGTTATTGAGTTCTTATGCTAAGATTTATGCTTTGAGAATTGTGAAGCCTACTAGAAGGGGTTGTGAACTATGTTATATTTCTTACCCTATAGTACAAGGGGTTATGAACTACATTATACACCTTACCCTCATGTATGATATGATGTTATGCAATATCTTATACTCATATGAAGGGATTATGAACTACGTGGTATGACTCATCCTCATATATGATTTAATGTTATGTACTCACATGTAGGGGTTATGAACTATGTGGTACACCTCACCGTCATGTGCAATTCAATATGTTGTATTATCTCATGCTTACATATAGGGGTTATAACCTTTGCTACATTTTAACCCTCATGTACTATTCATTATCTCATGCTTACATGTAGGGGTTATGACCTATGCTACTCCTTTGCCATCATGTACTACCCATTACCTTCTAGAAGGGGTTATGACCTATGTTATGTCCCTTACCCTCTAGTACAAGGTAGTTGGATAATTTATTTATGTTACTTTATGGTATTAAAAAAGATAGCAAGTACGATTATTCTTAAGAATGTTTCATCCTATGCATTGATTACACATGGCATATTGAGCTTATGTTCATTGATTATGATTAAGCATCTTATTATTATGGCTTATTATTCTTATTGCATTATATCCCTCATACTTAGTACATTCAAACATACTAACGCATACTTTATGCCTACATTATATTACCATATAGGGACCAGAACTCTATTTGATCATCCTCCCTCTCCACGCCAAGTGTTTGATAAAATGTCTAGTTAATGCTTCTTGACTTGTTGAAGGCGTAATGCATGGTATATGAGTTAAGTGACTTTATGATAATGAAAGAGATGTGTATATGTGTTGATTTTATGAATAGTATCTATAGTGTTGGAAGTTGATCAATTGCCTCGTTCAGGGGATGACTGGAGCTCCACTTGATCATCCTCCTCCTCCACGTAGCTAGTACAATTTCTCTCAAAACAAGTTGGTGAGTCCTCAACTCCGAGGACATACTTGTCTTGACTATGCCATGTATTGACTCCTTTTATGTTGGCTACTATGACTATGAGGATGAGCTCTGTTTCTTTTCTTGGCCCCCGTTAAGTTTTATGTTTAGAGGTGTTGTTGGAAAAGTTATGTAACGATACTATGAGTTTGATTCTCTGACTCTTTTGATGTTTCATGGTATTAAATATGTCCCATAGCCCCGTTCATCCCTATGTACTATTTCCTATTGTTATTTTATTTCTTCCGCAATGAAGGATGTGTAATGATATATTAAGAGGCTTGCTTGGGGTCTCTTCAGGTTCCCCATGCGGCATGTCACGTCTAGGCCCTAGGTTTGGATTGTGACAAACTTGGTATCAGAATACTAGGTTGTTAATGGTTCTCAGCATCTAACACATCGTGTCGATTAGAGTCTTATTCATGATTGTATTGTGCACCACAACTATGAGTAGGAGGCTATGAGACATTTTAGGAAATGTTTCCCTTCTTCTTACTCTATGTCATGCTATAGAAGTTAGGTAAGGTTTTCCCTCTAGCGAATGTTTCTTGCTATGTTAGATTATGCCTAACACAAGAGAGAGAATAGCCCGCATAGCCGAGGAGCAACCGACCCATGGAGAGCTCCGAGATGCTCTCATCTTGCTACCTCAAGTTGTGGCTAATCAAGTCAATCAAGAGGCCCAAGCCCCTTATGCTCTTACTCCAGCATCTAGGATGAGGGACTTTATGAGAATGAACCCACCGAAGTTCAATGGGTCTAAAGTGGATGAGGACCCCAAGGGTTTATTGATGAGGTATATAAAGTATTGTCTATCATGAGTATGAGGTCGAAAGAGAAGGCGGAATTGGCAGCTTATACCAACTCCAAGGGGTGGCCTAAATATGGTACACTCAATCGAAGAAGGAGAAGGGGAACAACAATGTGATTCTATAGGAGGAGTTTAATGCAGTTTTCCTCAACTGGTTCTTTCCTCTTGAGCTTAGGGAATCCAAAATGATAGAGGAAGCAAGGAACTATGAGTGTGAGGGAATATGCCCTCAAGTTTAGCCAACTCTCAAAATATGCTCCCCCACTTAGTTGCCGACCTGGGGTCTAAGATGAATAAGTTTGTGATGAGTCTATCTGATTTGGTGAGTGAAAAATGTCATATCGCCATGTTGATAGGTAATATGGAATAGTCTCGCCTTATGACTTATGCCAAACAATTGGAGGGGAAGAAGTTGAGAAAGAGAAGGAGTAATGAGGCCAAGAGGGCCCGTTGTGATGGCAAGTTCCAAAGTCTCAAGGGTGGCCAGTTTTATCAAGGCCAAGATTCTTCTCATACTCCTAATGGAAGGTTTGCCAATGACTGCCTAAGGGCCCAAGGTGATAGTGGTGTGTGGCCTAATGCTATGCATCCAAAATGTGGTAAAGGTCATGGTGGCCCATGCTTGAGGACTACTAATGCTTGCCATAGTTATGGGGAAGTAGGCCAGAGGATGATGTATTGCCCTCGTAACTGGAATGAGGGTAAGGATGTTTATCCACAAGGCCGTGGTGCAAATGGGGTTCCTTTGGGAAGAAGAGGCCAACAAGGAGGTGCCCCAAGACACAATCGATTCTACGCTCTTCAAGGGATGCAAGGGGTAGATGAGGTATCCGATGTCATCACTGGTATGTTAAAAGTCTTTCATTGTGATGTGTAAGCATTGATAAACTTGGGTGCCACTTTTTCTTTTGGTACTCCTTTTGTTGCCAAAAAGTTTTCGTTGAGTCCAAATTGTTGTGTGTCTTATGAGGTGTCTACTCCCATTGGTGCATCTATTGTTTCTAGAAAGGTCTATCGAAATTGTCACATTTGCATTTTACATAAAATGTTGCCTTATGATCTTGTTAAGTTGGATATGATGGATTTTGATGTCATTCTTGGGATGGATTAGTTGCATGCATGTTATGCCTCTATTGATTGTAGAACCTTGCCTTGCC
>DF362097.1:2849-33747 GCA_000787875.1 Solanum virginianum
AGGTATCTTAGCTCAACAGAATAAAATTGGAGGCAGGAGTAGAGTTTGGATAGTTGACTCAGGGGCAACATGCCACATGACATATGATAGAGACAACTTAAGACAACCAAGTAGCTGCACATATAAAAGAGTATATCTACCTAATGGTGAGGTTGCACATGTCTCACATACTGGTTGTTATAACATCACTGATGAGATGAAGCTAAGTGATGTGTTGGTGGTTCCTACATTCAAGCACAATTTACTTTCAGTATCCAAGTTAACAAAATAATTAAATTGTTCAGTTAACTTTTTTCCTGAGTTCTTTGTGCTTCAGGACCTCTCAAATGGCAGAGTGAAGGGGATTGGTAAAGAGGTTGATGGACTTTATTACATTTCTAATGCTGATGCTGAGCTGCAGAACAGAAGAGGTGTGCAGAATCAGAAAGTGCTGATGACTCATGATTCCAAAGTAGACTATAGTGCAGATGCAATACTGTGGCACAACAGGCTGGGGCACCCTTCTACAAAGGTGCTGCAACACCTGTTCCTAGGTGACAATTTCAGTAGTAATAATGGTTGTTTTGATTGTACTGTTTGCCCATTAGCTAAGCAAACCAGATTACCTTTTCAGTTGAGTGTATCTAGAACATCATGTATGTTTGATTTGCTCCACTTGGATGTATGGGGACCATATAAGATTGCTACACATAATGGTTTTCAATACTTCTTGACAATTATTGATGACTACTCTAGAATGTGCTGGTTGTTTCTATTAAGGATGAAAAGTGATGTTTTTTCAGTCCTAAAATCCTTTATGGCATTAGTTCAAACTCAGTTTAGCAAGGGCATTAAGAAAGTGAGGACTGACAATGGTGGTGAATTTTTCAGTCGTGCATGTAGTGAGTTGTTGCAGTCTTTAGGCATAATTCATAAGAGCACCTGCCCTTATACTCCTCAGCAGAATGGGGTAGTTGAAAGAAAGCATAGACACATCCTAGAGGTAGCTAGGGCACTCAGGTTTCAAGGTAACATACCCATTAAATTCTGGGGTGAATGTGTGCTCTCAGCAGTGTACTTGATAAACAGACTACCTACACCTATTCTGAAGGGCAGATCTCCATATGAAGTGTTTCATGGACATAAAGCCAATCTCAGTCATCTAAGGACAATAGGTTGCTTATGCTATGCAACTAAAGTACCTAAGGAAGACAAATTCTCACCCAAGTGCCCAAGGAAGACAAATTCTCACCAAGGGCTGATCCTTGTGTCTTGATGGGCTACTCTTCCACTCAGAAGGGATACTTACTTTACAACTTATCCCAGAAAAGGCTCACCATCAGCAGAGATGTGATGTTCAAGGAACACATATTCCCTTTCAAACAGGTAACCAGCCAAACCAAACCTCAGTCCTTATTCCCTGCAGAATCTATTGCGTTACCAGATGATCTCTATGTAAGTGATAAAGAAAGAGACTTGTCTACTTCCATACCTATCATGAATAATGTTGCACCAGACACAGATCTTGATACAAACATCAGCACTAAATTATTATCTCAGAGAAATGAGGAAGCACCAGCTAGGAGGTCAAATAGAACTTCTCATCCTCCTATATGGATGAAAGACTATGTGCCCTCCACTTCTACCTGCCACTCTCAGAGTAACTATGTGTCATATGACCATGTATCCTCCAAGTACAAGGCTTATCTTTCTAGGTTCTCTACTGAACTTGAGCCAAGGACCTTTGAGGAAGCCATCAAAGACAAAAGATGGGTACAAGCTATGCAGCAAGAGGTGGAGGCATTAGAAGAGAATGGAACCTGGAAGATCACAGAACTACCTGAAGGAAAGAACCTAGTTGGTTGCAAATGGGTATACAAGATAAAATACAAGGCTGATGGTCAAATAGATAGGTTCAAAGCCAGATTAGTGGCAAAAGGGTACAACCAAACTGAAGGGATAGACTATCAAGAGACTTTTTCTCCTGTAGTGAAGATGACTACTATCAGGTCTATTATAGCATTGGTTGCAACCCAGCATTGGAGTATCTTTCAAATGGATGTTTATAATGCATTCTTACAGGGAGATTTGTTTGAAGAAGTGTACATAGAACTGCCAAAAGAATTCTACAGCAATGAGAAGGGTCTACATCTTGTCTGTAAGCTGGTAAAATCTTTATATGGCCTCAAGCAGGCCTCCAGATAGTGGAATGCTAAGCTTACAGAGGCACTACTGACTTCAGGATACAAGCAAAGCCACTACTGAATTCAGGATACAAGCAAAGCCACTTGGATTATTCTCTATTTACCAAGAAGAAGGATGAGGGATTAGTGATAATCCTGATATATGTTGATGACTTATTGATTACAGGCAGTGATGCAACCTTGATAGAAGAAGCAAAACACACTCTACACAGCCACTTCAAGATCAAGGATCTGGGAGAATTAAAATATTTCCTGGGCATTGAATTTCTGAGGTCCAAAGAAGGTATTGTGATGAACCAAAGGAAGTATGCCTTGGAGCTGATTGCTGAAGCAGGTCTGGGAAATGCTAAACGAAGCATGACACCACTTGACTGTAGTCAAAGGCTCACCAGCATGGAATTTGAAGCAGATACACCATATGATGATATTCCAAGGTATCAAAAACTAGTAAGAAAGCTGTTATATCTCACTAACATAAGACCAGACATAGGTTTTGTTGTTCAATTACTCAGTCAATTTATGCAAAGGTCTAAACTAACACACTGGCAAGCTGTACTAAGGGTGGTCAGATATATCAAACTTGAAGCTGGTAAGGGATTGCTTATGAGTTCCACTCAAAGACATCAATTACATGGGTATTGTGATGCAGACTGGGCCGCATGCCCAAGCACAAGACGATCAATTACAGGTTTTGTTCTCAAGTTTGGAGATTCACTGATCTCTTGGAAGTCAAAGAAGCAGCCCACAGTGTCCAGAAGCTCTACAGAAGCTGAATATAGGAGCCTAGCTGCTCTTACTGCTGAAGTAGTGTGGGTTGATAATCTTTACAAGGAGTTAGGGGTGCAACTAATGGAGCTAGTAGTACTTCATTGTGATAGCAAATCTGCTCTTCAGATTGCAGACAATCCTGTATTCCATGAGAGGACCAAACATATTGAAATCGATTGTCACTTTATTCGCAAGAAGATTCAGAAAAGACTTGTGAAAACAGTTCATGTTCATAGCAAGGATCAAGAGGCAGATTTGCTCACCACAAAATATATATTTTTTTAATTTTGTTCTTACTGCTGAAGTAGTGTGGGTTGATAATCTTTACAAGGAGTTAGGGGTGCAACTAATGGAGCTAGTAGTACTTCATTGTGATAGCAAATCTGCTCTTCAGATTGCAGAAGGCTCTTGGGAGACCACAACATGATTTCCTCACACACAAGCTTGGATTATTGAATGTATTCAATACATCCAGCTTGAGGGGATGTTGAAGTCATCAAATAGATTAGCAAGTTAAATGTAGTTAAGAGTTGGTTAGTGATTAATTAGTTAGTTAATGAGTAATAGTTGTATGTGTGAAGGCACATGATAATAAGGTGCTCCTTGTATTAAGTATAAATACTTCTTTGTACAAGATGATATACAAGTTAGTATACTTTACATTTTCTCCAATACACTGTTTTCCTCTTCTTCTTCTTCAAGGTATCTTACCTTCTTTTTCTTCTTAGCTCACCAGCCATTGCTGGTGACATCCATTTCTTCAAAATTCATCACATCAAGACAGGAAAATTACTCCTCACGTTCTGGTTATACTCAATTCACTCCATGTAGACATTCACAATCATATTCGATCTCAATCTAATCCATGCAACAGACTGTACATAGATTTATAAAATTAGGTTTCATGTCAATAGCACAATTACATGCTTAAAATCATACACGATCAACATGTATACATTCATGGATATGCATTAAGACTCAGAGTAAGCATAGACAACTCGAAGATTTAGATTATAGAATCCCTCTAATAAATCTCTATACACTAAATTTGAATAATGTAGATGAAATAAGATGCGCGAACATATTTGATCCTACGCTTTAGGAAGCCTTACGTATATGGAGATTGACGAAAACTCAAAAACTTGGATGAACTCCTTGTTATGCGCTCGAAACCCCAGATTTTCTCCCTTCCTTAGTGCTCTCAATAATTCTAATTATAGAATGAGGAACAATACCCTTAGGGTACTGTCAAGGGGTTTAAAATAACTCCAAAATGTCGTGGGATTTTAATTAAAAGGGAGAAAAATGGCAAAAATATCCCTCTTTAAAACTACTGAAGAGAACCACAAAACTTTGTTTATAGGTCATGATCCCATTTACGAGCCGTAATTGACCTCTCATAGACTGGGGTTGCCCAAAAACTGATTTACTGGAAATTGGGCTTGGGTTCTACAAACCCCTTTTCACGGGTCATGGAATGAAGTACGGGCCACCTATCAAAGATTGATTGAGATTAAAAAAATTTGGGTTTTGAATCTTCAAACTATGAAACCTCTTCCATGGGACATAGAATGAAGTAATGTCGGTAAAAAGACTAGTACATGAGCCTCAAACTTAGAAAAAATTTCCCAAGTTGCATAGGCAACTATGGGGTCTCATCTACGGACCGTAGATCACTAAATCAAGAATTAATACTACACTTGTGAAGTTCTTGATCTAAGTCTTGCCTCTAAGGGAAAAGTTATCAAGCATTTAATGAATCAAGACATAATGTAGTAGCGTCAAGTTTGGGTTGGGACTTAACTTGTTGTTTGAAAGTCCTTAGACTAACAAGCCTTACCTCTAGGGTAATAGGTATAGAGTATCTCATAAATCAAAATACAATATGATATTATCAAGTCTTGCCCGTGGGCCTTTATAACTCGTTGTTTGGAAGTCCTTGGGCTAAGAGGCAAGAGTTATAGACCACATGATAAATAAGAAACAATGCAGTAGTATCAAGTCTTCCCCATGGAGCATAACTTGTGAAATTCTTGGTTCAATTAGTCCTACCTCTAACACAAGAGTTACAGAGTAACTCATAAAATCAAAACACAAAAGACTTTGTTAACTTTTGCCCATGAGACGTAACTTGTTGTTTGAAAATTTTGAGGCTAAGTATTGCCTCTAAACCAAGAGTTATAGAGTATCTCGTAAAATTTCAAATCATATATATTAAAATAGTAAATATGAAAAATAAATTATCTTGGACCCTGACACTTGAATGTAGGGATTATTTTATTTAAAAGAAGTACAAAATATATAAAATAAATATTATTTTTAAGTTTCATAATTAAAAAATGAAAGGACAAAAATAGAGATAAGAAAAAGAAGGAAAAAATAGAGAGAGAGAAAAACACAATGAAAAAAGGAAGAAACAGGGGGAAAAATACCCAAA
Organism: Solanum virginianum; assembly: GCA_000787875.1. Lineage (NCBI taxonomy): Eukaryota > Viridiplantae > Streptophyta > Magnoliopsida > Solanales > Solanaceae > Solanum > Solanum virginianum. The sequence goes on from DF362097.1 coordinate 8,238, forward strand.
GTACATAACAAAAAATGAATTGAAAAAAGAAGGAAAAGAAAAAAAAAAGCAGGAAAAAGAAAGTGAGAAATGAGGAAAAAAAGAAAGAGAAAAAAGAAAAAAAATGTATTGTTTTTTAGTTACATTTAATTATCAAAATATATATTTTTTTAATTTTGTTAGATTTGAAGGATAATTTCATCCAAGTAATTTTTATTAAATGAATAAAGGATATTTTTACAAGCCTTTTCTTATGGGAGTCAAGATATCAAAATCAGCCCTCAGGAAAGGCATTTTTGCACTTAGCCCGTTGGAATATATACTATTAGTTATGTGCTTAATTATATATAGTATTTTTATAAAACAATTATTATCAAATTAAGTAAGGGTTTAATATATCTAGCATATATTTGTTTGTGTCCTTTTACTTATATATTAGATGATTATGTATATAGTGTTTAGCTTATGCACAAAAAAAAATAATTAAATTATCGATTTATATTCATAATCTAAGATGAAAATTAAATTCATAAAATCATCGATCAATATGCATGTGATCTTAGCACAAAATTAAAAATAATTTATTTCGATTATGAAAATGTATAATTTTAATTTCTTGTGCCAATATATTTTATATATATTGAATAAATCAAGTTAAAATAAATATTTTTATACTGACTTACTAAAATAAAATTATCTAGTACTCCATTCAACGTTTTTATACTCTGATTTACTAATAATATTAATTATTTTTTAAAGTTATTAAAACACAAGATTGTTTTGTGGGACAATATACCTACTAAATTAGATGATAACAATATACATTTGCAAAGCAATAATTAGTAATGGAAATCCTATTAAGTTTTCAAGTACTCCCTTCTTTCCTATTTTTATAATATGACACCCTTTTCATTTTGTCCATTCTAAAAAAATTATTTTACTCTAATTAAAAATAATTTATTTTTTAAATATTTTTTTTACTTTTAATAAAATCATTCTCAAATCTTAACTATATAAAGATTTAAAAATAATTTTAGACTAAAAATTCTAAAAATCTTTTTTTAAAAAAATATTATATCAAATCAAATCCTACCAGAAATTAAACTAAATATCATTTTTATGTTTGAGGTAAGAGGATAGACTAATATAACTGCCTGCCAAAGTTGTATTGATGACATCACTCTGTCAATGTTTGAATTGCTATTTGCAGCCTCTAATGATATAAAAATGATTACTTTGACTGGATGCATTCAACATATTTGATTCAATTATGTTTTGACCCCTCTATTCATAAACTAATCATGCACGTATATGCCTTGTAAACTTTTAAAGAGTTTCTTGTTGATTATAAATAATAAACTTTAAAATTCGTGTTTTGAAAATTGTAAATTGTGGAATTTGAAGTTATATGTGGATATGTATAATTTTTTTTAGCAAAAGTGAAATTTCACATACAAATTGATCTCAGCACGTTTTTGAGTAATTTGAAAATATTTGAAGATAAATATGCTCAATTAATCACATGTCATGGCCAAATATAATTTTGAAGATAAATTTTGTCTCCATTATGTTATTGCTAGCAAATATCACTATTTTTTTTGTTAATAATATTCTTTTTATTCAAAAAGTTTGACCCCTCTCTAATTTTTTTTCTTTATTTGATTTGCATTTCAGGTTATAACAATAAATTTAGTTTCCTAATTGTGAAACGTTTAATTACTCGAATGTATCAACATAATCATTTTCTTATTTTTACTAATGATTCTAACAAAAATCCATTTTTGGGGTGCAACAAGAGTGTATTCTCAAATGATATCAGAGGGATTTTTATATATTGTGAAAATTCCATTTTCTCTACGATTAATATCTTCTTTCGAAGGAAAAAAGATTTTCAAATCTGTTGCAAAATTTATGACTAGACGTTAGTGAAGTGTCTCGATGAAATCAGTCTCTAAACTAATATGAAATTATATCCTTGAATTGAACAAAATTTATTAATCTATATCTATATTTATACTATATTAAAGTGTGAAGATCCTTAAAAATGTTGTTTGGACTTTTTGCCATTTATTAAAAATCTCTTCTTTAGATAAAATCATCTCTTCACCATTTTTCTTTAAATAATTATTTAATTATATTTATAATATTGACTTTCAGAATATATGAAAAAAACTAAGAAGTGATAAAATTAATGAGGACTTCTAGCCATGGAAATACTTCTAAATCTTTCTTATTTGATAGACTTCTATTCTTCCTTATTTGAATCAAAAAAATACTATACAACTGCTAAAAAAATTGAATTAACCATGAGTTCTAATTAGTGACAAAATCTCTCTCTACATAAGACCTTTATGAATAAATAATTTATCAAAATTAGTAAATTATTTACCTTTTTATAAGTTTATAATTAAATTAAATTTTTCTTTGTAATGTTTATTATCAAATAAAGTAGACATTTTGATCACGGACAAAGCGCGTGCAGTAAAACTAATAGCAAAATAAATAGCGACGAAAAAGTTCTTCAATTAGCCTGTAGTGATAAAACAAAATTATTGTTAATCCGTGCCACGGAGGTGAAATCTGTTGCTAAAATCATAGCAACAACCATATATCTATGTACTAAATTGAAATATACTCGTTAAATTGTTTATAATTTTGTAAAAAATATATTAATCACAATATATATACACACTAAGGAGAACTTTAGAAAAGAATTGTTTAACAACATCAACAATTTCCTAATCCCAACACCTAAAAATCTCCTATATACACACAACACAAACAAATCAATGAATGCTCCTACCTTCTTAAAAATGAAAAAGCAATAAAATCACCGCAACAAAATATGAAATTAGCGATAGACAAATTTTTCATGCTAATTCTATTTAGCTACAAAATTACCTGAGGTTAGTTGACCTCAGGTATAGTATGTAAGGCAGGCCTCCATGATCGATGATGATGCAACTCAAGCCCTTCATCGACGTTCATCAACTTTGTCAATAATTGATGTATCGATAGACCTTGTATGTCTGCCTTGCCCATGAGCTCCGATAATTGCTTCTTCGTGATTTTTATCTTTACCTCTTTTATTTTAGTCGTAGAAGAACGAACGTTTTCCTTATTATTTTCTTCCATAAGAAAATGATCTTCCTCTAATTGCATGGACGATTCCTTTTTCATACAATTTCCCATATTTCTTGATGTTTATACTTGATTCTCTTGTATCTTTTAAGTAGAATATATGAATTGTAGTATCTAGGCAAGCTTTATTTTGTAAAGATAAATGTTGTGTCATACTATATATATAATGTGGGAGATTTCCAACTTGGCAGGTGACGATGTTCAATTTTGATCTTATCCTTCTTGGGTCCAAGTCCACCTACTTTTGGAGTTTGGACTTTGGCTCTAGGCTTATTTAAGATGAGACAATTACATTTTTCTTTAAAAGATATGATATTTGACCAAATAATGGTTTTGAGTTTGAATTTTATTACCATTCATTATACAAAAAATTAAATTCATGTATTATGTTCCATGAAAAAAAGAATTAACTTCACACCTGAGGGGTAAAGTAAAAATAGAATTACATATATGAAAAATGTGATATGTATTTTAAAAAGTCAAACATATATACACTAGTAGTATCATTGCTTAGCTTACCTGTATCGTACGCTAACTCACTCGTACATTCCTTATCAGAAGCATACACAGCCCAAACAGTGTTAAAACCAGCTAACAGAACAGATGAAGATATTACAAGGTCCAAATGATAATCATAGTCTCAACATCATATATATACACGCACACACTCTCTCTCTCTCACACACACACACATACTATTCAAGGACCTTCAATAATAAACAGACTCTCACTATACATTTCAACTCAGTCTAGAGGTAAGGAAAGCCTAGCCAATCTAGAAGGCAGTTCCTCGCGTTCCTAATCAGTCTGCCCGAGCTTTTCGCTTCATTGTCATCTCCAACGTTGCTCAGCTGTCAAAACATAAGTCACAAGATCATTACTGTTGATTTGGCTATAAAATCTCATGAAACAGGCGAAATTATATCAATTACGATTAAAAAAGAGAAAGAAAGGGTAAAATATATCTCACACATAAAATACCAAACCAACACCCGTAAAATGATCTCTACATCACCCCGAGTCCATAGATAGAAATTTAGTCCAAAACAGATCTTAGAAGATAGAGAAATGACTCAAAAATGAAGTTGCATTTCTTATTGAAAAATATTTTCTACATAACTTCTAGGTTAAATTCCACAAAAATATAGTCAAATTAACAAGATGCAAGCATTCTACAATGTTCCTCTAAAAAATAGAATAATTTAGACACAAATTTCACTTAATTCCGTTGAAAAATGACTGAGATATCGCAATGTAAATTTTTTCACTCAGTTTTGATATACAACCAGCGAAAAAATAGAGATTTTAACTCAAAATATGCACCAAAAATTGGAATCTGACACTTCCATGGTGTTTCTCGCAAAAATTCGTACAACATAGTCTTTTGAATTACCCCAATCAATTGAAATATGAGCTCAAAAATGACGTGTAAAGTTAGTATATATATAAAACTTCCTAGAAAGGAAGCCATATATATATATATATATAGTTGTTGATCTGCCACATCACTGCTATGTTTAGCAATCTGACGCTGTCACGTGGCAGTATCTCTGAGTGTCATATTGCCCCTCTCCTTTTAGCCAGCTTTCAATCCCTTTTTTCGATATTTTGGACTCTGATTTTTGCAAATAAACTATGTAATCATATGAATTTCGACGTTCCAGATCCAAAAGTGCTATAAGAATTTCCAACGGTACTTCTCACATAAAGTGAGGGTCCTACGTTTTTATATGCAACTTTTAACGAAAAGCTCTCGGGGAGTCAAATCACATCCAGAAGTCTCTGATACCCAACGAAGGGCCGTCCTAGACCAAACTTGATGTTTTGGAGCTAATTTGTCACGCCCCGGAGGATATCCTTAGCGTGGCCGACACTTTAAGAACCATTACTGATTCCCCAAGAGAACCACCTGGCCTCATCATCACATCAACTCAACAGCGAAAGAAAAGTACTCAAATAAGAAGACATCATATGAACGGATATAGCTCTACTAAAACATAATTTTTCAATAAATAAGTTTGAAAATAAATAATACTCAACAAATCTTATACTTAGTGTCTATGAAGCCTATACTCGATAATCTAGATGGTACCATAACAGACTATAGGTACCCCAAATCAAAAAAATAAAATAATACTCAATCAAAATCAAGGGAAAAAAGCCCCTCCAGAAAGCAGGGAGGGCTCACCAACTCTGGGAATACACTGAACTGGACCTCAACGATGCACGGGTTGAAGTCCTCTATCATCTGTATCTGCATCATGAAACGATGCAGGTCCAAATGGACATCAATACATAGAATATACTAGTATTTAAAATAGCTCAAGAGATGTAAAACTCAACTCACTCAACTCAACTTGAATAACTCATACTCAACTCAATTAATGTGCAAGTTTTAATATAAATCATGCTTTTGAAAATTGACTCTGTAGTATTAAACTCAGTTTAGAAATATTATGCTCAATCAATATTTTCTTAGGAGTTTCTCTTAATCGACATCCAATCCCATCACCTTTAGTTTGGTGATGCACAATGAAGTGACGTCGTTGCCACACCCGTCCTAAACTTGCCAACGTAAAGGATGATCAACTCTCTCATGGATCTATAGTTAATGTCTATCTTTTGAGATATGAGTTGCCAGAACGTGTTGTATGACTATCCTAGCTGGTAACTTAGTTTTGTGGGTTAGAGTAGTTATTTACTTGCTCCCAGCTCAGTGCTCGATACTCCTCCCTAGACTAAAACATGTTCAACTCATCAATCAACTCAAATCTCAATAATGCTCAATCAATCAATTCAAATCTCAACCTCATTAGGTTATCTCAGCTCATCTCAATGTATTATCAACTCAATCAATCAGACTCAACTTAGACTCAAACGATCATTTGGGCTCACTCAATTAGACTTATCATGAAATGCAAGCAAAATGCATCAATGGACATGCAATCATGATACTATATGCTCCGTATGCTCACTTTACTCATCTCAGACAATTAAACTCAAATCTCAACCCAATCCACGTATAGATTTTATAAATAAATCATTCAATTCAAGATTCATGATATCAAGTATAAAATATATATGCCAATCTCATATCAGTGGTCATGTAATATGACAGTTATCTCATATATCATCATAAGAACTCATAACAAATGCAAAAATTTAATATTCGGATGATAGGATTTTCAAAACTCTATTCTTGTTCTTAATGTCGACTCAAGTAAGTGAAAAAGGTGTGTGAATGAACGTAGTTCCATACTTTAGTTTGCCTTACCTACTTGGAATTAGGATAAGCAATCAAACCTCAATCGATCTTTGCGTTAGAACTCAAAGCCCTCGCTTTCCTCTCCTCTCTGTTGCTCTCAAGAAATCCCTAAGCGTGAAGAATAGTGAAAATACCCTTAGGGTTCTATTTTAGGACTTTAATTAGGTCTAAAATATCTAAGGATTTGATTAAAGGGGATGGGGAATGGACAAAAATACCCTTCTTAAAAACTATTGATAGGTTCTATGGGACCCCATTTATAGGTGAGGGGTCCAATAGTTTAAGTTACTAGAATTCAACATGAAATTCATGAAACAACTTCTACGGGTCGTTAACTCAAGATACTGAAAAGTTGATTCTTAGATCACCAACTCGCGAAACCAATTTATGACTCATGGAATGTTTTATGGGTCATATGTTGTCTTATACATGGGCCTCAGATTTAGAAAATTTCACCAAGTCATCTAGGGACCTACGAGGCCTCTTCTATGAGCCGTAGATGACCCTTATGGTTTCTCTTCCAGCAACTTTTCTCAGTTTTCTCTGTGCATCTACTCAGATTAGGTGTTAAGAATTAGGGGATGTTACATAACTACATTATTAAAGTTCTTATCCGAAGCACGATTTCTGTAACGATCCAAAAATCATATAGCAACCAAAGAAAATAAAGTAAAGAGGAAATAATCACAATATAACATGCGAAATTTTAAAATCTGGAATCATGAGTAAAAGAGCATCTAAAGTGGTACGATAGAGTAAATGCAACTGTCTCAAATAGAATACAAAGTTGATAATATCTGATACAAAGTCTGAAAAGAAGCAATAAAAAAGTCTCAAAGATCCATGATGACTTGAAGTTTGAGCCTCATAGCTAAGATTTGGATAACTAAAGAAAGTTCTGCTAGAGTAGATCAACTACCATGTACGGGTCCTTGTACTCGATCTATAGGGAGAAAACAAAGTAGAGGTGAGTACACCAAAATGTACCTAGTAGGTTCAACCAATTTGGTAAGATAAATCGAACAAGTATGTAATGACTAAAAGTCTCTACCACCTGCAATCAAAGGTTAGTACACAATATAAAGATAGATAAAAAAAATAAAGTCAGTAAATTCAATCAATGATGAAATGCATGAATGCAATAATGTCGCATGCCATGTATGAGGTGGAATCAAGATCGTCGCAGGGCTGATGTACACATCTATCGAGCCGAAGCTACCAAATAGAACCCAGGAGTATCGCAGGCCATGTACTCAAATATCTCAAGGTGTTGCAGAACATAAGCAGAAGTAATCTTGAGGCATCACAGGCCCCAAACTGAAGTATCTCAAGATGTTGTAGGCCATATAATGAAATACCTCAGTATCTCATAATATCACAAATGGTACACATGCAATAAGTGTGTACATACCAATGCAATCAACCAAGTATAAAATATGTGCATACCAATACAACTAGTCAAGTATAAGATATGTCCATACCAATACAACTTGTCAAATATAAGATATGTGCATACTAATACAACCTTTCAAGTATGTACGTAATAACAATATAAATGACAATAGATATGTACAATAGCCATCACATCATTACACCATATGTGTCGACTAGTACAACAAGTCCATCATTATACCTCATATCATCATTATCTCATCAATAATCAGTATGTCAATGAAACATAGGTCCACAAGTACCTAAGTAAGCTCATACATTTCAAGTTTATCACAATTATTACCAATTAATCACAACACCATCCAAAAGCTATCATAAGCCCCATGTTATCATCATGATATCCAAAATTATCTCAATTCTTATGATTTTATCTCAGTTTATCAATAGGATTGTTATTTACTCAATTTTCGGCATAATCGGTGTCACATCACCATCAAATTCTATCATATCATACCATCAGCTCATAATTCAATCTAAATCTTATGAACATGTCCAATAACTCAAATTCAGTCCCAAAAAGGTTAGCTGAACCTCCCTGGATACTGAAACCGTACTCGAACAAGCTTTCAATCAACTCAAACTTCCAAATGATCCCTGGGTCGATCAATCACTATAAAAAAATAGATACTCCACATCAAGAGGTGAATTTTGATATCTAGGCTTTGGAGTAAAATGGTTAAAATTAGGGTTAAAATTCAAAGTTAATTCCCCAATCTGAAAATTGAATCAGGTTCTACACACACAAAAAAAAATTGGAGTCCGTGGGTGAAAATCACACCAAAATTGAGTTAAATTAAAGAGAAATCACCATTTAAAGTTTCAAAATCATAAACCAAAAATCTCCAATTTTGAACATTTAAAATCATGAAATTCAAGACAAAATCAAGATAAAAGTCATGAAAATTGATCAAAATGAAGTTAGAAATACTTACCCAAAAGAAATCTATGAAAAATCTCATCCAAAATTGCCCCCAAAAGCTTGAAATTCATAAAAATGGTGTTTCCTCTAGTTTAATACTGTCCAGGAATGTTACTACTCCGTGAACATGGAGAAATTACTTTGAATGCGGAGAGTGAGTGTAGACATTGAAATTGTGTAGGACTCTACAAGATGAGTTCTATTTCAGTCAGGGTTTCTTGGAGACTACTCAACCCTAATTCATGCATATATAAAGGGTACTATATTCTCTTGAAAAGACATCTCAAAAATCCCATAGAGAAATCAAAATATGGCTTAAGGAAGTTAAAATCATCCCATGTTCGAGAAATACGCCACTAACGGTCCTCGAATCATGGAGAAATCTTATGAGAGAAGATTCAAGGGAGGAATAGATTTGTACTCACATGCTTATCAATAAAATTATATTTCTTCATATTTTATTTGTGATTGCAATTTATTTTTGATCACTTTAAAATTTGTTGCAAACAGTGAGGTGAAAAGGGTTCTAAAAGTTAGTTGCAGTCAAAGGTATAGGAAAGTTGTATTTGATTTGGAAGATAAAAATCCGCAAGAAAAGAAAGAAATATAATTAAGAAGACTACTTAAAGAGTATCTGACAATGACGAGAGAAAAATAAAATCCTCTCTCTATACATAATAATTTTCATTCATTACTCGAGTTTTCTATTGTTTAAAAGGATTTAAGTTGTATACACGGAAAAAGTATAGAACTTTTATACTATCGATACAATCAAATATGCTACTATTCCATGAGGATATCAGATCATATTTTTCCTCAGGCAGTCAAATGCTCAAGCAAAAACATGTTCAGCAAATGGATTCTTATGAATGTTGGAAGGAACTTTATATTTTCTCTTTAGTTGAAGCTTTTCTAAGTGGTTCCTTTCTTGAAAAATACCTCACTTCTTTTGTCTTTCTAGCTATAATGCACGTTGTCAATCATATTTTTTCATATCCCCTGACCGCATAATTTTTTTTCTAGATTATTGACATTTCTAAACAGTATATTTGGTGGCATTGTTACATGGAGGTCTAGGAGGTTGGATTTAGGGATTACACGGAGGGGTAGAGGTAGACCGAAGAAGTATTGAGGGGAGGTGATCAGACAAGATATGACAAAACTTCATCTCACCGAGGATATGACCTTAAATAAAAATGAGTGCAGGTCGCATATTAGGGTAGAAGGCTAATAGGCTAGTAGGGGTAGGTTGATGTATGACCTTGTGATGCAGTAGGTTAGTAGGAGTAGTCTTGTCTTTATATTCTGTATTGTCATTATCCGTCATATATTGGTTACTTTATCATATATAATTACATACTATCATTTGTTTTTCATTATCAGTAATTTTCCTTTTCTGCTATTTTTTTTTCATATCTATTATCTTCTGCTTGGGCTTGATTTTTTGAAACAAGGGCTTTTTGGAGACAGTTTCTCTATGTTTATGAGGTAGAGATAAGGTATGCGTATATTTTACCCTCTCCAAACCCCACTTGTAAGATTTCACTAGGTATGTTATTGTTGGCGGCGGCGGCGGCGGCATTGTCTCTGTTAACTTGGCATTTACGCTACCTTGACCCTCAAGGTTGTGGCAAGTTGGGGGAGCTATGTAAACCTCAATCACAACTCGAGGTTTGCATGTTCTATTTATCAATATACCTATTAGCTCTAGAAGTGCTCTATAGAACCAACACTAGCCACACTAGGAGCTGATCAATTTGATGAAGAGTGATCACAAGTTATTATACGTTGCTCTAAACCTTGGGTCATAGGTTGTAGAGATTTTTGGTTTATATGAGTTCTTGCCTCATGAATAGATACAGCTACTGGCTTTGTTGCTCTACTCTCAATCATAAAGTGAGCTAAATTAGCTCACACAGTATTCAAATTTTTCCTGCTAAATTAAATTTTATAGAGCACCGCCGCATCGATATATGTGATCTATATGAATACAATATAATTTTATTTGTGTTGGGCGGAGGCAATGCCCGGCCTATCGTTACTAGTTATTGCTTATATATAAGCAACTAATTCAGCAGCTTTCGATCATAGTTGGTTGGTTGAGCAGCTTTCAGTTGTCCTGCTTGTTTTTTCTCCTTTATTATGTAATCGTTTCAAGGCAACTGCATATTGAGGTGTCTTCTTCAATTACTTCATAATATTTCTTTAACTGCTTCAACTATAATTTTACAATAAATTTTGAAATATAGATTAAAAAATCTATTGATGTCACATAAATCGAGATTAAAAAATAATTTATGTTGGTTGCTTACTTGAGCAACTTTCGGTGAGCCAACAAAAAATAATTTATGGGCTTTTTAATTTAATCTTTTCAAGGCAGCTGCGTATTGACATGTTTGCTTCAACGACTTCATAATATTTCGTTAGTTGCTTCAATTAAAATTTTACAATATTTTTTAAAATATATAAAAATATCTATCGATATCACATCAATTGAAACTAAAAAATAATTTATATTGGGTCAGGCTAGTATGGACTTTCGCCACTAGTATAATAGAAAGCGTTAATTATCAATAGGACTTGCATGGCACACATAACAAAAGCTAATATTTTATTTAAAAAATAGAGATAAGAGTTAAGTACCTCATAAATTGTAATCGAAATTTCAATTACATGCCTTAAATATATTTTAAATTGTGATTGAAATCTCAGCAACACGCTTTAATTTAACTAAGCCATATTGCCCTACCCTCCCTGATCCCCAAAACTCTTTTTTTTTCTCTGTATTTTCATGCTTTTTTTTTTTTTTTTTTGTCGTTGTTGAAGGGGAACTTTCAATCAACTAAGTTGGCTGTGTTTGTACCACATGCACTGTCACGTGTCTAAAAGTATTTTTGATTTTTTTTTAAAAATATTTTTTAAATCTTCTTATTTTCTTTATCTTGAATAACTTGTATTTATACCTATTTTTCATGTCTTTTTAAACCTTCATTCGTTGTTTTTTTTCCTTGTTTTATTGATTTTATTTATTCTTTTCATTTTCTTTGTTTTTCCTTTTAATTTTTTATTTCAAATTTAATTCCAAAATGTTTTGTATTTAAAATAAGTTAATTCTGGATGGATATCAAAATAAGTGAAGAAAATCAAATAAAATATAAAAAAAAAGTCAAAACATAAAGACCAAAGAAAACTTTTATTTTTTGTAAAAAAAAATTCCATGATTTTTTAAAAATAAATTAAAAGTAAAACTATAAGTAATTAATAAAAGAAAAAAAATTTAAAAAATAAAAAGAGGGGAAAAATAAATATTTTACAAAGAAATAAATAAAAATAATTATATATATATATATATAGGTTTTAATACCAATAATTATGTGTACTAACTACCAACTAATTTAGAAAGATATGTATCTAATTTTTTTCTCATCACTTGCCTGAGAGTATGAACAATCTCTATACCATATGAACATTTAGGATATCTTTATTATTTTACTTTAAAATAGTTTAAAGGATAACAAAATCCTAATTAATATAACCTTTTTTTGTCGGGTATTTATGTTGATCTGGACTTTTTTCTTGCGGAGTCTATAAATGAGCACATGGCGAAGGTGAAAGTAAAGTTGAATAACATGTACACTTAATTTGACAACACAAATACAGAGTATCCCAAGACATTGGATTCGTACAAAAACAAATCAAAAATATTGGCCTTAGATCCACATCTATATTTTCTTATAATATTTAATTTATTACAAAAATAATTATATTTTTGGATCATCGATCTCACTCTATGTTTGACCAAATAGACTGATCTTAATAAGAGCAAAATCAAAAATTTTACGAAGAATATTCAAGATTTAATATATATATATATATATATATTTTTTTTTGATATACATAATATATTTTTTTTTTGATAAATTAAGTTCAATCGGCTATCCTTGGCTATATATAGTTTGGCCACTGTCATAGACTTGTAGATCCTTTGGTAATGATTGTGTCCTTTTTTGTTTTTTTTTAAGAAAGGTCTTTCTTACGAGAGAGTTACTTGTTTCATATTTGATCAGCAAAATATTTTTTATCGAAAAAGGAAAAGTTCTCATTAGGTATTTAAACTTATGACTCTACTGGCAAAATGGTTTAATGAGTCCTTGTACGAGTTTATATTATAGATTTTTTTATTTAAATTTTTATCAATTAAGTTCTTAAACTTAATTATAAGAAGACTTGTGAATCTCTCCTACTATATGTATAGTTCACTCACTCTTAAATGGATGAGATGTTAAATTCATGTAACATAAATTAATAATATGTCATAATTATCATCATCAACTATTTTTTTAAAGTTATTGACCAAAAATATTAAATAAAAGATAAAATAATAAAATTTTGCTTTAGTCTTTAAAGTAAAATTTGGGATTCCATACAAGCACACCTCGAGATCAAATCGTCGCATCTCTTCTTCTTCTCTCGCTATTCCCACCGTGAAACAGCAAAAATCCATCAAAGATAGCCCCTGTTACCACTTCTCTTGCCAGCGAGACCGCCTATGCTCTCTCCCTCATCCATCTCCATCTCCACCACCATGTTTCTTTCCTCCTTCTCCAACCCCCACGCAACCTTAAGTTGCTGCACTATCAGCTCCGATTGGCAAATCTCTTCGTGCTGTGACTAACTCCTCGTACCCTCAATCAACTCGTTCTCCTATCCATCGTCTTCCTTTGTCCGCACCACCAACCCTGTGAACCTCTCTGGTTCACTAACAAGCCACCAACAAACCCCTTGTTACCTCCTATTTTGACATAAAAGGATCAGTGCAACTTCTCTCTCTCACTACATCAAGATTGTCCCAAATATCCTTAGTAAATTTTAACTTGATATAATATTGATTATCATAATATTTGTTAGATGTTTCTCCAAGAATATAATTTTTGCATAAATAATCATCATCTTGTCACTTAGCAATTTGTTCTTTAATCAAAGTAGCCTCGTCTGTTGATACCTCAGAATTATGATTTGGAAGCCTCAAGACAAGGTTTCTCAAGAACATATGCCAACTTCAATCGTCTTAAATTTCATCTTTCCATGCCATCTACGAAAGTCTTTTCCATCAAGTATTTCAAAATTAAGATTAGGTAAAGATGAAATATTATTAGATATAGATGTGGATGCAGGGGCGGATTTAGGAAGGTGAAAGGAATGTCACGTGACACTGCTTCGTCGAAAAAGAATTGCTAAATATATATAATTAAGAAACAAAAGGAAATTACCGGATAAATACTACGTGTGACATTATTTGATAATATGGTGTGCATACCCTAGTTGGTTTTGTGCTTGAATTCCCTAGATAAGGTTGCGAGTTCAAGCCTCTAGAGCTTTACTTTTTACATTTTTTTAACCTTCTTTTCTTAGCAATTATTTGGTGCTTTGTAGAAAAAAAATTTGGTATATTATATTGGTAATGAGATTATTTTGAATACATATCATAGAAAACCCTTCATAGAAAAGAATTATCATATATATTTTATTTTTTTAAAAAAATATAATAATATAATTGGATTATGTATTATAATTATTTTAAAAAGGTGACACCGCTTATACAAAATCTTGCGTACGCCACTGTGTGAATGCCATAAAGACAACTATTTTCAAATTGTTATAACAAGAATGATGATAGCACAAGGAATTCTAAATAAGAACTTGCTTGACTTAGAGGCATGTTAATACATTTCTTGAAGATAGTTGGACTCTCTCCCATGAGCAAACGGAAGAATAAATGACAACTCTATCTTCGAGATTCAACTAAGCCACAAAACAAGTAGCATTCAAGAATGTTGCTCTTCTATTATTGAATCGGTAATTTCACCTTTTGATTAATGTCTCTCAAATATTTTCAAGGGAAAATATTTTTTTATTTCTTATTGAAGTGATGTCTTTTAAAAGAAAAACACCACCATTTATAGGATAAAAGTTCTTAAATGTAAAAGATTTTCATTAAGAAAGACGTTATTAATAGGTTCATGAACGTTACAAATAAACATTCATCTTCAAGAACCTAAAATGTACAACTAAATGCAAAATAAGTTTTCAAAAATATTTATTTATATTGAAACTTAAAAAACTTTTATCAAATGAATTGTTTCAAAATTAATTGAAACACTCTCTTACAATTAATTAGCTGTACACTTAAACATTATTATTAATTATTAATCTTCAACACTCAAACATCCCATGAAGATATTCTTTAATTTGCTAATATTGTTATTAGTCCTTAATATACAGTTTTCTTTAAAATAATTTCCTACATGACAAGCAAATACCGAAAATCATTTTCCACTAAGGTTGTGTTTGGTATGGAGGAAAATATTTTCCTAGAAAATAAGTGGATTTTTAATTCGTTTTCTCATATTTGGTTGGTGAGTGAAATTTTCTTTCTATTGTTTGGATAGTGAATGAAAAAATATTTTTTAAAATATCTTTTATTTTTTGTTAGAAAGCAGAAAATATTTTTTAGAAAAATAGATATTTTTTATGATATCTAATGATACATATTTAACTTTTACTTACTTGAAATGTGCCAGTTTAATTCCTTTAATTGTGATTATTCGTAAACTATTAATGTGATTTACATTGCACTATTTAATTATATATTACGTCGATCTTATAATATTACTTCACATATATGGGTAATATTAAGACTAACAACACATTTGGTCCCTCAATTTTTGATAAATTTAGTCCTTATAATATATGATTACAAATTTGGTCCCTCATTTTTTTATTGCTTTGCTGGAGAATATTCACAAACATTAATGATAATTAATCATTTCGTAATATAATTACCGAAGTATTATATTAGAAGCTATAAGTTATCCCTATTGAAATAAAGTCTATATCCAAGAAGTAAATTCGGCTAGAACTGACCTCTATTATGCATATAGCAAATTAGGCAATATATAGACTGCACATAGCAAGAAGCTTGAACTAGACTTATTGTTGGGGTTGTGAAAGAGCAATCACTTTCAAAAAAGTGTAAACTCATGCTGTGAAGATAGAAAAGAATTCGTATTCAGATAAGTAGCAAAAACGAAAAAAATAGACCCATTAGATATACTTTATATGTTTATATTGCTAACAATAGAGGAATATTAGCTGGCACAACTAACGATATTTTCACGTGAAATATTGAGTGAAGTACTTTAGGTGATGGATGAAGGTTTTGTATTGATTGAGTTGTCTAAAAATAGTACTCATGACCCCAATCAAAGTCACTCCTTTGAAAAATAAGTATATTTGTTTGTGAATTTATGGCTATAAGACCAAGCACGTAAAACACACTCGCTGATGACATGTCAAACAAACTAATTAATGTGAATATAATATATACTTTCTTTATTTAATAATAATTGTTTACTATGTTAAAAATAAATGTTCAATAATATTTATTATTTTATGAAATTAAGAGATAATTTTATATTTAAATTTTAATTTATCTTTACTGTTAATTATAATCATTTCTCTATTATATTTTTTAAAACTTCATATTTTTATATTAAAAATGTCATATAATAAATTATCCTTTTATTTATAATTTCCTAAGAAACATGGAGGAACTTTTAGAAGTACAATATTTAAAGAAGGAAAAACAAATTTCCTTTCACCTACCTCATTTCTTGTTGTTCTTTCCTTTTGCAAGAGTAACAAGACTCCCCCACCTTTACCTTTCTCGGCCTTTTGGCTAAAGATGAATTGTAGTTTCTATTTTTATTAGTTTAATATCTTATACGTGGGTAATTCGTTCATATAATATTTGTTTAATTTTTGAGGAGGAGAGTTTATTAAGATAAGCTCGTCATCAGGGTTATCAAGTGTTGTTCATGTGTTGTGTTCTATCTGACTTGATATATTCTTTTTTAATTCGCTCCTTTTTTTCGAGGGGGACTCAGAAGTTGCACTAATGTTTGCAAAATCATCGGTTCTTTTGGCTTCAGCAGTTGTTGGTTCCCTTGATGGTTTTGTCCTCGAAGTTGTTAGTCGTGCTTCTATCATTCCTTACAGAATTTGGTAGATGTGTTCGTACGTCCTCTATAGCATGATCAGTTTCATTAGACATTACCCCTTGTCCCTTCGTTCCAGATGGATCATTAATCTGAATAGACCTTCACTCCATTCTGTGTTGATTTGCTGCTATATTCACTGATTTCTTGTTCGGAAGCATGTCTGTCGTCCTCTAGAGTTGTTCCTTCGATAAGTCAGGCAACTTTTGCTTAATAACATTGAAAAAGACCCGTGCTCAACACGGGCACGTGCTATCTAGTATAACAATAAAAGATTGTTTGGTAGAATGTATTTGAAAAAATCAACGCATGCATTTAACTTTGTGTATTAATATATACCTTATTGTGTATTGACATGTATATTATTAATACCATGAATTTCTTTGTATTAGTAATACGAAGGTTTCAACACATACATTAGATTGATTAATGACATAACTATCTCTCAAATTTCTTTTAAGATATTTTCCATTTTCCAAAATTAAAGAGTTTGGATGATATTGTAAAGAAATATTTCTTTATAAAGACTATACAATACATGTTATTTGAAAATACATCAAACTAAAAATTGACTAAAAAACAATCTTAACAAAACTAATGCAAGCATTACTAATGTATGTATTAGTAACATATGCATTATTTATATATTATATTTAACATTATCTTCATATACCATACCAAATGATCATTAGTTCTATCAGGGGTGGAACCATCCTATCTCAAATGATGTTATCCGACACTACTTGGTTAAAACTTTTTTTGTATACATATACTCCCTCTGTTTTAAAATAATTGAATTGTTGGAGAATTTTTGAGTTTTCAAAATAATTGAATTATTTACTTTTCAAGGGATATGTTGGAAATTTTTTTCAATTTTGCCCTTCATTAATTGAGTCTAAGGTTGAATTTGTATTAGAAATAAATGATTCATTAAATGAGCGTTTGAAGTTTAAAAAGAGTAAAAATAAAAACATATAATTAAATTTTATCTTTTTTTAATATATGTAATGTAGCCCAACAATTTAATTATTTTAAAACACAGAGAATATATAAAAAAACATAACGTGAAATAACATAAATCACACCCTTGAACAAATAAACTTCTTGCCTCATTGGTTTGGTGCTCACTAAGTGCAAATTTGAGTTGTTCTTTTGACTTTTCCAATAGGCTTTTATCCAATTGAACTAAACTTATGATATAGAACAAATATTTATAAAAATATATTCATATAATATGAGACACAGGTATTATTCTATAATATTGTACGATGTTGAGAAAAGTTAAAGTAATTTACTTTGATTTATATTTTATTACTAAAACACTCTCTGACAAGACTCTATACGAATTAGAGAATTTGATTAAAGATAAAAAAAAATACTTATCACTCTATCACAATCTTTGGTGGTATTACCTTATTGTTATTGATTACAAGTAACATGGTCTTTAGTCCTCACCTAGAAACCCCTAATCGAACCAGTAATAATTTAGTTATAGCTATTCACACTCGATACACACTCTCTACTTCCTCTGAGAGATCACAGAATCCACTTCGCCCACGCCCCCAGAGAGAGTGAAAGAGATGAGTAATGGCTGAATCTCTGCATCCAAAATAATGAAGATCACCGGCGACGAGGTTGAGCTGCCGGTGATTACATTTCCCCAAGTAGATCTCTTTCAAAAACCGACTAATACCCGTAAACCACCTCGCAGGAAAACGAACAACTTCGCCGCCGGAGTGAAGTTGCGGAGAGACATTGGAGGAGCTACTCCTAATGGAAGGAGAAGCAGGCCTGAAACTCCTCTTCTCCGGTGGAAGTTCAACGAGGATATTCATGACAATGCTGCTGTAAAAGAGGAAACCTCGCCCTTGGAGCTTGATCGGAAATGTAGCCGGAATAGCGTTAGGACTGTGGTTTCTGTTAGGAAGTTAGCTGCTGGACTGTTTAGACAGCAGCAGCTATCGGAAATCAATCACGGTCAGAAGTTAGGGTTTCAGGTATTTTTCATCAAAATGATTTTTAGGTTTTGCTAATTTAGGGCTTTTCATCAACATTCAGTTTGATTTTGTGGATCTAAGTCATTAGCTAGAATTTATATTATAAGGTACATTGACTTGTAATATTGATGAATTTAGCAAAACTTTGGGTAATTTAATAGAGAAAAATGGAATCATTTCAGTACTCTATACTTTCTTTCCAGTTGAGATTTGTCCTTTTAGATCCTCTGGCATAACTGATTGTCAATTAACACGCAGCAAAATATAATATGTTGATCATTTGAAACTAATTGATTCATACTTATTAGCTTGCTTTTATATTAGATAGATTAATGCACTGATTTGACATTTCGATAATTTGGATAAAGTAATTTTGTTTGGGTAATTAGAAACAAAGGAGAAAAGGAACATTGTAGTACTCTATTTTGGTGAATTCGATGTAGAAGAAGTTTGTCTTGCCTCCCTTTATTAAGTTTGAGAATTCTCTGTTCTGGTCACTTTTTCTTTAACTTCTCCAATTCTTGTATTTGTCTATGTTCCACTCTATATTGCTGTTGAAAGCCAGCTATTGGTACCAAAACCATGTCCCTTTTATGCCCATGCTTTATTGCCTTAGAGCAAAGAGCAACGAGCAACATTAAGAATTTTGTGTAGTTGTAGATCCTTAGTTGACAGGGGTTGTGCAACATTTTGGAGTTATAATGTTTCGTTCTTCCATGCAGGCTGGTTGGGTTGAGATGCCCTTTCATTTTCATCAGCGCAATAAAGTGCATGACTCTCTCATTAATGATCCAGTGCAGAGTCCTCGATCCGTCTTTGGTCCAACAAATGGCCTTTTTCACAAGGTATGTAACTTTCTTCTTAAAAGATCTTTAGAGTCTTTTAACTATCTAAGCTCTTTATATGATAAAGTCCTAGAGTTTCAAGGGCCCTGGGACATAATCCTATACAATGTAGTAGGTGCAGGGAAACGAGATCGCTCCTTATATTAGGGGGACACAATTCTCACAACATATTATAATTGCTGTTTTTGCCATCTTAACCCTTACATATGGTCGTCATTGAGTTATTTGGATCATGGACTTATGCGTAGTAGGTGCAGGAAATGAGAAATCCTCTTGTATAATCCTCTTTGTTGGAGTTGCTTGACACATGGTCCTTTATAATATAGTAGGTGACCAGAAACAAGACTCCACTTATATTGGAGAAATCCTAGAGTTATGGGGTATATATTCTTATGCGATGGAATAGTTGTGAGAAGATGAGGTTTTAAGGGTCAGGACTCTTGGTTATCATCATTCTGCAAAATTGTTCTGGGTACTTAAGTATTGAAGAACCTTGATCTTAGTATTTAAACACTATAGTCTTCTGTTTCAATTATTTCTGTTTTTTTCTCTAACATTTTTGCAATTCTCTACATAATGTAGCTAGAAACCTCATTTCAGTTTTCCCATTCTGCTATGGAGGGGGCAACAAAGTGGGATCCAGTTGGCTGGACAACAGCAGTGGAAACAAAGAAGGTATATGGTTATAAGAAGTTTCTTGATCAACAAGTGAATACTTCTTCAGTGATTTCTTCCCTTGAGGCAGAACTGGAGTGTGCTCGTGCCCGAGTTCATCATCTTGAAACAGAGCGGCATTCATCAAAAAAGAAACTCGAGCAGTTTCTGAGGAAACTTAGTGAAGAAAAAGCAGTGTGGCGGAGCAAAGAGCATGAGAAAATTCGTGCAATTATGGATGGCATGAGAGCTGACTTCTCCCGAGAGAGGAAAAACCGAAAGAGGCTGGAAATAGTCAATTCCAAATTAGTTAATGAGTTGGCTGATGCCAGATTACTAGCAAAACGCTATTTGCAAAATTACGAAAAAGAAAGACAGGCTAGAGGGTTGATAGAAGAAGTGTGCGATGAGTTGGCCAAAGAACTTGGAGAAGACAGGGCTGAAGTTGAGGAAATGAAGAGGAAATCTCTGAAGTTCACAGAGGAAGTAGATGAAGAAAGAAAGATGTTGCAAATGGCTGAGGTTTGGCGTGAGGAACGGGTTCAGATGAAACTAGTTGATGCCAAGGTGATGCTTGAAGAGAAGTATTCCCACATGAACAAGCTAATTAGAGAACTAGAATCATTTCTAAATTCTAGAGGTGTGAGTTTCGATGTGGAGGAAATGAAACGAGCTGAGCAACTCCAACAGGCAGCTGCCTCTGTGAGTATTCGTGATATTAGAGAACTCACTTATGAACCTCCAAATCCAGATGATATTTTCTCCATTTTTGAGGACGTTCATTTTGTCGAACCTGATGAGAAGGAGATCCAGCCATGTACTACTGCATATAGTCCTGCCAGCCATGCCTCCAATGGTCGCAGTTTCAGTCCTGATGGTGGTGTTTACGACTTTAAGAGATATTCTCATGCATATGTCAATCAGACTGATAATTTAGAGGAAGAGGGAAGTGAGTGGGAAACGGTGACCCATCTTGAGGAGCAAGGCTCAATCTATTCTCTTGACGGAAGCATTTCATCCATCAACAAGAATTGCCGGCACAGCACTGTATCAAGAAGTAGAGCAGACACAGAGGGAATTAGTAATGATGGCACATCGGTTTCAGAGATTAGCGAAGTATGTTCTGGACAAGCTCGGCAACTCACAGAGGTGTCATCTTCATCTAAACTTTGGAAATCACGGCCGAGTAATGGAAACAATTTCAAAATAAAATCACTTGAAGGAACTAAAGGGAGGTTGTCAACTGGAAAGCTGTCTAATGGGGCCATTCTTTCTCCGGAGCATGGTTCTAGTAAAGGTGGCTTTAGCCCCATGGACCTTGGCCAGGAGTGGAGCTCACCTGAGTCTGGCAACTCTCAAATATCACGCGGGATGAAAGGGTGCATTGAATGGCCGCATAACTCTCAGAAGAAAAGCTTAAAAGCAAAGTTATTGCAGGCAAGAACAGAGAGCCAGAAGGTCCAGTTGCGCCAGGTCTTGAAGCAGAAGATCTGAGAGAGTTCTTAATACATGAGCTTGAAGTCTCGTGTCAGCAAAGTGTATCAGCAAATCGAAAACAGAATTCAACAATAGTTCGAGAAAAGTCTCCTCACTTGAACTTTCTTGGAGACTCATGTCTATGTATCGATCAATAACTGTGTTGTCATAACTGTATAAGAGCTTAGTGTAATTTCAAAGCTGTATTATTTAGTATTCCTTAATAGCTTATCTGGCGATTTATTCACCAATACACTCTGGACAGAAGTCTCAGTGACCAGGGCAGAAACTATGCACTGCTAACTACCCTTAATTCCTCAATAAAGGGCCTTCCATATCAGCCCACATTATCAAGGAACGGTTTGTGAAGAAGTTAGTAGAAAAAGAAAGAAATCCATACAACTCGTTGAAAATTTTACCATGCTGAAAGAAATAGTACTTGCATATTTATAGCGTGACAAAAAGTGTTCTGCATAACGTCATGTTAGCCCATTTATAGTGCGTAAACTCCTACTACACTGTCTTGGCCATGTCAAGTCTATTTCTTTGTGGGGGTGGGGCGACATATTTAACGTTCTCGTGGTTGAGACCAAGTTCTCTTGTAAATAAATGGAGAAGATAGTTGTACTCTGCATGAAATAGATGGTCTTGTTATCTTTGTCAAGACAGAAACCTAGGATGAAAAGTACATGGTCACATGTTACTTCAGTATACAATTATGTCAAGCATTTCCATCGTAAGTTCCTCGAGGCATCTAATATGGACAACCTAGCTAAGAACCTCTCGAAAAATAGTCATACACTGAGAAAAGGACCCAACGTACATGTACATATACCGGGGATGGGCGGAAATAACTGAGAAGGTTTTGCTAGTTTTAAATGGAAGAACACTGGTTCCATTCATTTGCAAGTTTTGATGGATGAACAATTTACATTTTGTAAGCAAGTTGCAGCATTTTCTCTCCTTTAGTATTAAGTTGTTCCTCAGATTGCTTTTATCTCCCCTAGTAAAGAGCATACAATCAAATTTCTACTCTACAAATAGGGCAGCTTCCATGTCTGATTAGCCACTCATCTATGCATTGTGTGTGGAATGAATGCTTGCAGTTTGGTATCACCCTTGCAGAGTCCCCATCCTTGAAATCCTACACCACAACAATGTCGAACGGATTAGAAGTTATTCTGACTGTGTATAAAGGTAAACGTTTAAGTGAGTCACCTGCAGGCAAATTGCACAAGTAACCTCTTGAGATTCTCCACAGGTATTAACTGCATAGAAATTGTACTTTGGCAGCTTCTTTATGACCTCTTGAGATAACCCTTTGGTTGCATTGATATCAAAGATGTCTGAAATTTCCCTCAAACTTGACTCCACAGTACTAACCTGAATTTCAACAAATGCATATATATACAAATTAATTAGGTAAGACATTCTTCTAATAAACCCCAAAAAAACTTCTTTTGCAAGACTTGATGTGTGCGTCTAATCAATACAAAATTTCTGCTATAGAATATGATTTTTCCACCGAATGAGCTCATTGGGAAAACAAATTTTCAACAGAAATAGTGGGAAACTTTTGAAGAGTCGGAGCAAAATCATGTCGTACCTGCCACAGATAAGCCTTGAGAACTGCTGGACTCACCCATTCCATGAATACCTTTCCATTTACTAGACTACATACAAGTGCAACCTGTATGTAAAATTAGGAACATCATCAATTTCTCTCTTAAAATTTTCTAATTAAGAAGAGAAAATACCCGATGTAGATTCAACTTACCTTAGAAAATGGCTCTCCATCAAGTATAAGTTCAACTAATTGGACAGTTGTGATAGCTCCAGTCACAGCACCAACTGCTGCCCCTCGTAGAAGCCCTGTTTCTGTTGTCTGTCCTTTAATTGCTCCTGTCACTATCCCTACCAAAGCTCCTCCTGATACATAAAAATAACTTCACTTGCACCTCTTGTTACAAAAATAATCGCACTTTCACATGGCTGAACAGACATAGAATTGATGAAATCAATGGTGAAAGGCTACAATTGGTCGAAGGCTATTATTGATCGTTTGATCATATTTCATTGTGAAATTTGAGAAAGAAAAGTAGTTTTTATTTTTATTAATATTTCAAAATTGGTCATGAATATAAATTGGATTTGTTTTTGACTTTTTGCCAATACTTTTGGAGTGACAAAAAGAAATACCAACAACACAAGTTGAATTTCAGAATTTTATAGTCAAACGTGTTTTTCAGTGTTCGACTCTAAAAAATTTCATGGCTAAACACCTAGTGATGCATCTTAATGTCCAATTTTGCGAAAGAAAGAGAGACATACCTACAGCAAGAATGCACATAAAAAGAGCCCAAACAGCATTCTTTATGAGCATCAACAAGAGTCCAGAAGAAAAACCAGCAAATCTGAGAAAAACACACTGCTTACTCTTTACAAGTAAAGTATGAATGGTAGAAAACAAATTGTTCGTCATCGAAAAAAATGAGTTCAGCCGAGACAGAAAGTCAGAAAGATACGGGAAGGGAATAATAAAGAAGGTAGAATTATGGAGAGTGAAATTTCTCTAAGTGAGTAGTTGAAAGTAAAGGGAGAGTGCATTTATAGGGGTGTATGTCGAGGTACGAAGACGAAACTGCATTTACAGCTTAGAGCTACCAGTCATGTGCTAACTCATGCATGGGCCGTTGCAAGTGTTAATGATCACTGTCGGGGCAATATACTACCAATATAATAAATAAAAAAGTAAAATGAAAAGATTGAATAAAAATTCATTCAGGCTGAGGCGCGAATATCTTGCTCTCGCTGAGAAGATTTAAATTCACTGCGGCATAATCTACACCGATCCAGCAGCAATACAAACAACTCCGAATTATTTGAAGAGCTCAAATCTCCACACACACAAAAAAAAAACTTCCTTCAACATATATATACTTTTTTATATAGTGAATATTTTTTTTTTGTCTCAACTCTCTATTTCACTACACTAACTTTATTACACATTACAATATTTATCCACACTTCTCTTTTTTTTCCTCACCACTTCATAAAGAAAGAAATATCACTATTT
This sequence comes from Solanum virginianum, assembly GCA_000787875.1. NCBI lineage: Eukaryota > Viridiplantae > Streptophyta > Magnoliopsida > Solanales > Solanaceae > Solanum > Solanum virginianum. The sequence goes on from DF362097.1 coordinate 33,099, forward strand.
ATAAGTGAAAAATTCATCCTTGTCTTGAATATAATTAATGTGAATAGCAATGTAGGTAAATAAATAGAGGAATTATACCTTGAAAATTACAAAATATAATAAAGTAGAACATGACTTAGTAATTAGAGGAGTTACATAGAACCTATTGTCACATTCTTAATTCATGATACAAATTAATACATTATTTTAATATTAACATACATTTTGCACCAACAATCACTAATCACTATGATCATCCATGATCAATGTATAGGATCATGGCCCCACATTCCAGATTTGAGTGTGTTTTGTACTTAGAAAAAATGTTTTCATAAAAATAAGTAGGTTTCATATTAATTTTATGATATTTGGTAAGCAAAATATTTATTTAAAAAATATTTTTTATAATCTTGATAAATATTATTGGAAGAAGTAAAGGATAAAAGCCGGGTTGGTGCAATATATAGGGATGAAACGAGGAAACAATTAATTTAGATTTTATAAAGTTTATTTTTTAAAATTTAATTAGAGATATTATTTTTCTTAATTTTAAAGAAACTTATTTTCCTTTTTAAGAACATTTTTCCAAAGCAAATAATTAAAAATTAGTCATTTGCCACAACTCCAAAATCTGATGCCATGAGTTCAAATCTTCTAAAATAACTATGCA
>DF362096.1:0-14466 GCA_000787875.1 Solanum virginianum
GGTCTGGGAGAGAGTAGTGGAGATGAAGGTGCGAAGAGTAGTATCTGTCTCGGAGAATCAATTTAGATTCATGCCGGGGCGATCGACTACTGAAGTAATTCATCTTGTTCGGAGGTTAGTGGAGAAATATAGGAAAAGAAAAAAGGACCTTCATATGGTGTTCATTAATCTCGAGAAGGCTTATGATAAAGTTTTGATGGATGTCCTATAGAGAAAGGACCTTCATATGGTGTTCATTAATCTAGAGAAGGCATATGACAAAGTCCCAAGGGATGTCTTATGGAGGTGTCAAGAGGTAAAAGGTGTCCCAATGGCATATATTCGGGTGATAAAGGACATGTACGATGGAGCCAAGACTTGGGTAAGAACGGTAGGAGGAAACTCAGAGTATTTTTCCGTTGAGATGGGACTCCATCAAGGTTCAGTGTTGAGCCCTTTCTTGTTTGCCTTGGTGATAGATGAGCTGACTCGTGTTGAGAGGGATGAAGCAAACTTTGATGTGAGCCTTGCCACTCAACCTATCCACAAAGGGAAAACTTTAAGTATCTAGGGTCCATCATCCAGAATAGTGGTGATATCGATGATGATGTCACACATCATATTGGGGTAGCTTGGACTAAATAGAGGCTAGCATCTGGAATATTATGTGATAAGAAGATACCAGCTAAACTCAAAGGTAAGTTTTATAGATTGGTGGTTAGACCATCTTTGCTGTATGGGGTGGAGTGTTGGCCAATCAAAAATGCATGTCCAAAAGATACATGTTGCAAAGATGAGGACGTTGAGATAGATGTGTGGTTACACCAGGAGTGATATAGTCAGGAATGAGACCATTCATGAGAAGCTAGAGGTGGCTCCGGTGGCAGATAAGATGAGGGAAGTGAGACAGGGATGGTTTGGACATGTGCAGAGAAGGAGTATCGATGCTCCTATTAGGAGGTGCGAAAGGTTGGTTTTAGGGGTTACACAGCGGGGTAGAGGTAGACCAAAGAAGTACTGGGGGGAGGTGATTACACATGATATGACCAAACTTAATCTCACTGAGGACATGACCCTAGATAGGAAGAAGTGGAGGTCGCGTATTAAAGTAGTAGGCTAATTGGTTGATAGGGTTAGGTGGTTACCTAGTCATAGGGTTTAGTAGGGTAGATGAGTAGTAATGTTTTATAATATGTGTGTCATTATTTGTTGCTTATGTGTTAAAATTTTAATTTTTTTTTAATTTTTTCTTTTTCTTCTTGCTTTTCCCCTTTCTATTACTTTTTGTCATATCTAGTTTATTCTGCATATGGGTTTTTGAGACAAGGGTTCCCAAGAAACATCCTCTCTACTTCTATGAGGTAGTGGTAAGGTCTGCGTATATTCTACCCTCCCCAGACCTCACTTGTGGAATTTCACTGAGTATGTTGTTGTTGTTGTATAGGTTCTTGCAAGTTACTTGAATTCTTTTTTGAATTCATGAACCTAAATTAAATATTATTTTAATTAAAGACTTTTCTTAATTTCTTCAAAACTCTTATCCTATAAATAGTGGTGCTTTTCCTTTGAAAAGACATAACTTCAACAAGAAAAATACTTTCCCTTGAAAACACTTGATAGACACTAATCAAAAGGTGAAATCACCAATTCAAGAATAGAAGAGCAACATTCTTGAATGCTACTTGTTTTGTGGCTTAGTTGAATTCTTAAAATAGAGTTGTCATTTGTTCTTCCGTTTGCTCGTGGGAGAGACTCCAACTATCTTCAAGAAACGTATTAACATGCCTCTAAGCCAAATAAGTTTGTATTTAGAATTTCTTGTACTATCATCATTCTTGTTCTTACATCAATTCCTATTCTCATGGTTATAAGCTCAACTATTAAGGTCTAAATGACTCTTCAACTTTTCTTTTTTTTTCTTGTGCGCAATCACATAAACACGTGCGACAATATAAACTATAAGTGTTTATATTGTCAGATGTTTATTTTCGACTGCCCTAAGTTCTTCTAATTTTCTTTTACCTATCACAACACGCGTGTAACAATATAAACTAGGTTCATTATAAACTACACCCTTGAAGAAAAACAAAACAAGAAAAATACTCATGTGGACTTTCAAACAAAATAGATCTCATTCTTATAATATTAAAAATTTGACCAACTACGTTGTTTTGTTTGTAATGATTATATAATCGTGGCAATATATTATCTATTGCCACGATTATAATCACTACAATATATTCTTGAATCTAATAGAATAATTCTTAAAATAAATTGTTATATCATCCTTTTAATTGTTGCTACAAAATGTCTATGACAATAAAAATTTTAATCATTGCAATAGAGGATTTTATGACAGTGAATTGTTTTATTTACCTTTTGATCCATTTGTAAAAGCCATATGATAATTGGAATTGGTGTAATTATTAGAGTAATAATTTTTTAAATCGCCTCGCTCCGCCCCGCCCCGCTCCACATGAATTCACGCCCCTTAAATTTTTAAGTTCTTTTATTTTTTAATTGAACTTAATATGAAAAATAATACTCATCATTTAAATTTTTTTTTTGCTAATTAACATTTCAACGGCAAATTAACTATTTTTAGTTGACATTTCAACAATTATTTCTTAATCGTTAATTAAAAGTATCTAATTAACATTTTAACAACTAAAAAATTTTCGAACATGTTTAGTTGAAATTTTAGAAAAAAAATAAAATTGAAGTCAATATTTAATATAAAAAATTTATATCTTTAATTTTTACTAATTATAAAATTTAATTTTTTTAAAATTTTTATTTAATTTTTAAACCCACAATCCACTTTGCCCGCACTAATTTTAAAAATAATTAATCCAATCCGCTCCTCTTTCACCTGACATAACTTTAACCTACCCTGTCCCCTTCAACTCTAAATCAAACTCGTCCCGCTCAAGCGCCATCCGTGGAGCTATACAATTAACAGGGTGAGCCCTTCATACGTCGAAAAAATACCGGTGAAATATTTTACATTTTATTAAAAATTGTAAAAATATTTTACGTCTTTTCTTTCCAGGAAATCCGAGGGCGAACGAATTTTTATTTCCAGAAAAAACAAGGGGCGCAGCTTTGGTGAAGAGACGAGGAGATCTGGTGAAGAGCGACACCGAACAACGGGCTTCCTCCAGTGGTCTTCATCGGAGGTGTTCTTCCACAGTGTACTATTTATAGGTTTCCTCTCTCTACTCCATGATTTCTAAGTCCCCACTCTCTCTAATTTGTCATGCATGTTCTATTTTTTATATCAGAAATTCCATTCGAGGGTTCTTGAACAATCTTAAAGAATAACAAATGGCTTTGTCTGAAATTTATGTTATTTGTTCTAATTTAGGTCTGTCGAATAATCTATTTCTGGTTAAGTGTCTGTATTTCAAATTTGGTGAGATTTTTATGAGTCAAGTTCTGCTATAACCCTTTTAGAAAGTCGGGTTTCAATTTTATGAGTCAAATTCTGATTTTTAGTTCATTTTGTTCGAAGGCTTTGAGAATTTTGATTTCCATTGTTGAGTTTGATCTGTCAATGTGAACTGAAATCCGGTCTAAAGTTCTGAGTTGTTGTTCCTAACTTCAAGTAAGAGGAATTGTGAAGCTATTTTATGCATCTGCTATAGTGGACCAAATAAGTGATATGTCCTCAAACGGCTTGGTACCAGTTTATGCATCTGTCTTGAGTCTATGTAAGGGATTGTGAAGCTAGTTTTTCACTTTTGCCTTTGCATTTCGCACTGAGGCTCAATGGAAGGATAGTCTAGCACAAGTTTGGAAGGAAACCACAAAAATTTTCTTATAACTTACGGTAGAAAATCAAAGTGTAACTGGAAAGTCAAAAACAGTTGTATAAAATTGCTTATAAGTAACTAGAGGCTCTTATTTGCTAAATTACTTTAACAAACTTAATTTATTAAATAGAACATTTGAACAAACACCATTTATGAATGACATTAGATTTCTCTGGATAGCCATTTGATTATTGAAACAGGAAATGTATTATTGTAACAAACACTATAATTTTCTGTTAGCTTGTGTGCTGCAATGAATGTCACTAGAAGTAGGAGCAAAGACATAGTTGTTGCTAACAGTAACTCTTATACCTTGACCAAAAGTTCCAGGAGTTCGCCAAGGATTTAGTTAACATTGATCCAGATTGCTGGTCCTTTTCCATGTTTCAGTAATTTGATTTCGTGAGTTTAGGGGTGGAATTTTTTTAATGAGTATGAGATCTGGAAAATCATTTGCTTGTGACACTGATAACTACCTTCCATAATGTTCATCTGATAGTGGTCAGGCTGCAGGATTTTTTTTATAGTTTAGTGACTACTGCTAAGAGAGACCTGTCCTTCATACATTGTTAAGTTTTCCCCATGTGATGGAAATTGTTTTATTAACTAAGTTCCCCTAACCTGTCATTCTTTTAAATAAAGAAGTTCCTGTAACCTAATATAGTATTGTTTCTTGCTCGTCTCTGTTTGCAGCAATTACGACCTAACAACTCCAACCTACCTGAACATTTACCTTCAAATTTAGTATAGAATGGCCAAGAGTTTCGTTGAGGCCATAATACTGAGCACATGTCATGTTAAGAGTTTTTCGTGCCTGTGACCTGAGCTCTTCGACTCTTGGTGTGATTATACTATGTGTTTACTGCTGCTGCTTTTGTCGAACTATTTTACTTATCACTGTAAGAAAGAAGGCTAGTGGAAATCTATTTATAATCTGTTTCTCTTGTCCTGACAAGATGCTTTAAAATGGCTAAACCAGCTTCTGATGCAATAGGATATGTTTGACTTTTTGCTGAATATTTGAAATAAAGATTTCTCTCTTATGGTTGTAATTGTATGTAGTGGATGCTCAAAGTATTTGTCAGTTGATTAAAATTATCATCAGATATATGAGATGTCAACTTATTGGTGATCTCTTATTGCTCTACAAGCACCTTTCTCGAGGATTTCATCTCATCAGGACAGAAACCCCTCGGGAAAAGAAAATTTACATCCCTGGTTTAGATGCTAGGCATTGTGAAAAATACAAGAATGTCTTTTTTCTTTTTCTTTTGAGAAGGCACAAGAAAGCAGGGTTTCTTCTAATTAATTAGCAAGTGGTAGGATATCACATTTCTGTTGATGACCTGATGGTCTAGTGGGTCAATAAATTTGCCAATAGCATGGTCTTTTTCTAGATGGGCTGCTTGAGAGCTGCTTTTTTTGAGAGAAATGACTCCCCTAAAGAAAACTATTCAACACATGGCAGTTTATTATTACTATTTACTCCACTTCATGTGATCCATTCAGAATTTAAAATGTCCGGGCCTAAGCATAGTGAAAAGGCATCTCTTATTTAGTACACTATTGCAGACAAACGTTTGTAAAGTATAGCTCATTTGCTTATTGTGTTATTACGTAAAGTAGAAACATCACTCTTCGTGGGTGCTAGGCTTGGGTTTCAACCTGCTGCTGAACTTTGGATTGTAAACAAGACAGACCAACTTCAATCTGTTGATTTTTAAGTTTCTTCACGAAGTAGAGTTGGGTTACTTGAAACTTTTGCATACTTTAAATTGTTTAGTGCATACCTATAAACAAGAACAGAATTCTTGTAGTACTGAAAATTGTTATTTTCTTCTCTGCAGCTATTTGGTGGAGAAGATTGATTTTATCTTGTGGAAATAACTCTTGGAGAACTTTTCACACAACATGATTAAGCAAAAAGAACTGAAATGTTGTCCAAAAAATGGTTGATCATGGCGATGTTGTGCAAAGTAGTGTTCAATTGACTGGTGATATGGTTGACGCTATAGATAAGTCATGTCACAGTAGGGATAGCGGAGTTTCTCATTCTCCGAGGAGAAGTGTTACTGGAGTTGAAGAAAATACAGATTTTGAGCCATATGATGGGATCGAATTTGAGTCCCATGAGGCTGCGTATGCATTTTACCAAGAGTATGCCAAGTCCATGGGATTCACAACCTCAATTAAGAACAGCCGTCGCTCCAAGAAATCGAAAGAATTTATTGATGCTAAATTTGCATGCTCTAGATATGGCACGACTCCAGAATCAGATACTGGCAGTAGTAGACGTCCTAGCGTCAAAAAGACCGATTGCAAAGCAAGCATGCATGTTAAGAGAAAGCGAGATGGAAAATGGTATATCCATGAGTTTATAAAGGAGCATAATCATGAGCTTTTACCAGCCTTGGCTTATCATTTCCGAATCCACAGGAATGTCAAACTTGCAGAGAAAAATAACATTGATATTCTTCATGCTGTTAGTGAAAGAACAAGAAAGATGTATGTTGAGATGTCTAGACAATGTGGTGGAAGTCAAGAAGTTGGCTTGCTGACTAATGATTTAAATTACCAGTTTGATAAAGGCCGGTGCTTGTCATTAGAAGAGGGAGATGCTCAAGTTATGCTCGAGTATTTCATGCATATCCAGAAAGAAAATCCATATTTCTTTTATGCAATTGATCTCAATGAAGATCAACGCTTAAGGAACTTATTCTGGATTGATGCCAAAAGTAGGAAAGACTATGTTAGCTTTAGTGATGTGGTTTTCTTCGATACCAGCTATATGAAAAGCAACGAGAAGATGCCGTTTGCTCTTTTAATTGGGGTTAACCATCATTGTCAACCTATGTTGCTTGGATGTGCACTTATAGCAGATGAGACCAAACCAACATTTGTGTGGTTAATGAAGACGTGGCTTAGAGCAGTGGGTGGGCAGGCTCCAAAAGTGATAATCACTGATCAAGATAAGTCACTCCAAGCAGCTCTTGAAGAAGTTTTCCCATGTTCAAGTCACTGCTTTGCGCTTTGGCATGTGCTTGAAAGAATTCCAGAAATACTTGCTCATGTCGTAAAGCAGCATGAGAATTTCATGGAAAAATTCAACAAGTGTATATTTAAGTCGGTGACTGATGAACAATTTGATTTAAGATGGTGGAAGATGGTCAGCAGATTTGAACTGCAAGAGAATGAATGGATTCGTACACTGTATGAGGACCGCAAAAAGTGGGTTCCAGCTTACATGATAGGCAATTTTATGGCTGGATTGTCAACACCTCAACGATCAGAGAGGATAAGCTCTTTCGCTTGTGTATCTTAGAAGTTCACTCTAAAGGCTGAAGAGAACACCTCAACGATCAGAGAGTATAAGCTCTTTCTTTGACAAGTACATTCATAAGAAAATCAGTCTCAAAGAGTTTATGAGACAGTATGGAATGATTCTGCAAAATCGGTATGAAGAGGAAGCAGTAGCGGACTTTGATACATTGCACAAACAACCAGCTTTAAAATCACCTTCGCCTTGGGAAAAGCAGATGTCAACAATTTATACACATGCAATATTTAAGAAATTTCAAGTTGAAGTATTGGGTGTAGTTGGGTGTCATCCAAAGAAGGAAGCTGAAAATGGGGAAAATGTAACTTTTAGAGTTGATGACTGCGAGAAAGATGAAAATTTTATGGTCACGTGGAATGAGGCAAGATCAGTTATGGTCACGTGGAATGAGGCAAGATCAGATGTTTCTTGTTCGTGCCTTCTATTTGAGTACAAAGGTTTCCTTTGTAGGCATGCTATGATTGTTCTTCAGATGTGTGGTCTTTCAAGCATCCCATCCCAATATATTTTGAAGAGGTGGACCAAAGATGCGAGGAATATACAGTTAATGTTTGAGGGGGCAGAAAGAATTCAAACCAGGGTACAAAGATACAATGATCTATGTAGAAGGGCAATTGAACTGGGTGAGGAGGGTTCTTTGTCTGAGGAAAGTTATGGCATTGCCTTCCGTGCCCTAGATGAAGCTCTAAAGAACTGTGTGAATGTTAACAATAGAAGTTCTGCATTAGCAGAATGTAGCAGCGGTGCTGTTGGACTTCGTGATCTTGAAGAAGATACTCAAGGGATTCATGCTACCAAAACAATTAGGAAGAAAAATACAAACAAGAAAAGGAAGGTTAGTTGTAGGATCATCAGTTGTGTATTTAGCATAACTTGTTATAATAATTTGGCTCGACTGACGTGACCATTAACATAATGGTATCTCAGGTGCACTCTGAACCAGAAGCTGCAATTGTTGAAGCTCAAGACAGCCTGCAACAAATGGTTTGTTTCTTATCACTGTATTTATTATTTTGTTGCCTATAGCCAAGACCATAAGAAATGCTTTCAGCATATGATATGTTCTTTTTCTACAAGCAGTGGGTAGTTTTGAACCTTTCAGAAATGTTGGGACTTGCCACACGTCCTTTTTTGTCCTGAGTGACATTATATTTGCTCGTGTAAGACTTTGGTGATATATTAATTTTACTTTGCTGGTTATGCTGGTTATAGGGTAATCTTACTGCGGGTGGGATGACGTTGAATGGCTACTATGGGACACATCAGAATGTGCAGGGACTGGTAAGTTACAATATTTCTCTAGATCACATTCCTGTTTATTGCTTAATCTCGGTAAAAGAGAATGAGTCAGTACAAGTATAATTTTGTGATTTTCTACTGTTATGATATCTAATTAGTGTTTACTATTAGATACAGTTGAATTTGATGGAACCTCCCCATGATGGCTATTATGTTAACCAACAGAATATGCAGGGACTGGTATGTAATAATGGTCTATTAACTCAGCTTTTCTTTACAAGTTAGATTAAGATCAATGTAAACGAGATCTCTTCTAATCATGCTGCAGGGACAACTCAATACAATTGCACCTGGCCATGATGGATTTTTCGGGTCTCAACAAAGCATTCCAGGACTAGTATGTGTGCGACTACTTAACATTCTTGGCGAGAAATCATGATTCAGAGCATGAATTGTTTTAAATGATTCTTCGATTTATTTAGGGGCATTTGGATTTTAGGCAGCCGAGTTTCACATATGGTTTGCAGGTTTGTCCACTGTCTTCTAGTTCTGCACTTTGTAATTTACAGGATATGAATAACATCCAGCATCTTATGTCACTTCAGGATGAGCCTAGTCTAAGAGCTGCTCAGCTACATGGAAACAATGCTAGACATGCATGAGGATGATTGTTCATCAAGTTTTTGTTTATGGATGTCCAAGTGTTTCCTGTTTCTAGATTAGGTAATATTGCACCGTCTTCCTTTCACTAGAACTTTAAATTTCAGAACTTCCCAGACTGCTTGTTCTCATGTTTTTTCCCCCATATTGTGCTTTCCTGTTTGATGTCTCTGAATTACTCTGGGAAAATATTTGCTGCATGAGGAAATTTCTTGCTACTGTCAAATAAATTTGGATTTCTGAACTGATGTAAGTATTCGCTTGTGTATCTTAGAAGTTCACTCTAAAGGCTGAAGAGCACCAAGTTCCAATTTTGATGTCAATTTTTGGTAGATGGAGTTTAGGTTACTGTTTTACCTTTTCTCACAGGAATTAGAATTTTAGGTTGGTTACAAAACCAGATGTAGATATCTTAGGTAAATATCAGAGACAATGATTTACACTTATTTATGTTGGTGGAAATTTGAAATTGTTATGAACCTTGTTTCCTTTTTGGCACTTTTGTGTTCCCCTTGTCGCTGATTTCTCATCAGCCATGGGGGATGCAGCCATTTTGTGGCATCACTTATTGTGCTCAGGTTCAGGGACTCTATACAACTTTGAACTATTATCTAAGGAGTAACTTCTATAAGTGAGAATGTGAACCTTTTTTACACAAGCAGGTACTTTAAAAAGTATTTACTTCCGTAATCTTTGGGATTAGTTACTTGAGAAATAGGACAAGTAACCTTGTATAGAAGGTTAATTGTAAAATTTTACGTCAGTGGATATAAGTTACATCTTTCTTCAGGAATCTGATGCCATGACCAACTTAGGTTAGTTGAATGTGTTAATCTAAACAGAATCCTGTATGGGACAACGTTTACAAGTTTGTTCGTGTTTCATCAACTGGTCTCTATGAAATGTATTTCCCACTACAAGTTGTAATTAACATTTTAATTTCATCTATAAAGTCTCAGTATATGGCAGGTTGTACAGGGCATATTCTAACAACTTCTTTCTGAGGAAATTCCTTGTCCAGTGAACTTAGTACAATAGATTACTCGATGTTGATGTTAGATGATCGAGAGAAGATCTCCCTGTTAATATCATTGATGTGCCTTCCCTTGCACAACATTCACGAGATGTAACTATGGAAACATCGGAAGAAGAGGGTGACTATGATGATACAGATAGGGAGTAGATGGAGGCTGATGATTGACAAAAGATCTTCCAAACATGCTCGGATATACATTCTTCTCTGTTTTCTGTAGTGAGTAATAAATGCCCTTTATAGTTTCATCATATCAATTATGAATGCCGAGTGGACTCTATTTGCTATCACTTCTATTTCTATTAATGTGCTTATTTCACATTAGTCCAACTTCAGTAATACGCATGTGCTAAGAGTTGTTGGACACGTTATGCTATCTTTTTTGTCTTTCATCTCTTCTTTGAGACTAATACTTTTTCTTTTTTCTCTCTTATTCATTTTCAGTGTTCTTCTTTCTACAATTTCTCTGAGGAATCTTCAATTTCACAGTAGATCAACAAAAATCCAGGTTCTAATTTCTCTCTTTATTGCTCAGATTTTGGAATTCTGCTCATTTGCTGGTGCTAGATGCTTGATTTCTGCTCATCTGTTGTGTAGTTTTTCTTTGCTTATCTGGGATTGTGGATCTGAAGGTGTTCGGACTTAGAATCGTCCACATTCAATAATAGATTTTTTGTTGAAAGAACCCCATTTCACTGCTCGCAAGAAGGTCAGTAACATTTTATTTTTAATCTTGTTTCTTAATTTTAGATTATGGAGTTGTATGATTCAGCCCATGCTTGGTAATATGATAATTTTGTGGTCTGTGTCATGGCTAATGCATCATTTTATTTTCCTTTTAAGTCATTATTCATGTTTGTCGCCTAAGACTGTAATCATGTGTTTAAATATTATCCATAAGAAAGAACAAGTGGTACAGTTTGTGAAGGTGACTTGCGAGTGATATCCTGTTATATGTTTAAGCTATTTGAAAAATCCGTGCGACCCTTCGGGGTGGCCTAGTGGTTTCGGCTTGAGTCATGCTGGACGTCTCAAGTTCGAAACCCCTTGCCAGCGAAAGCAAGGGGTTTGCTTTCTGGGTCGGGTTACCTCTCCTGTGTAGTTTGCAAGCTATTGCATAGTAGCGGGGGTTTATCCTGTAAGCACCCAAAGGGTAGCGGCTGCGGGTTTCCCTTGTCATCCAAAACAAAAAAAAACCAAATCTGTGCGGTAAAGATCTGCTTCTTCGATAAAGTAATGCGTTTTGGCCAAATAAAAATTAAGCAAGAACCATACGTGGGTTGAGTATTTTCTATGATTAAACTCTGGATATTCGACATGTTAAGTACCCTTTTAGTCTCTGCTTTGCATCATCTGTTCTTTTTGTTTGACTAAAATTAGGAATCTAGGATATATAACATGTACCACATTAAATATTTGGAATGTCAAGTACCCTTTTTGAGTCTCTTTTGCATCATCTATTGAATGTGCTTCTTTTTCCTTGACATTTTAAATCTAGCAAACTAAATCATCAAATCTGCTTTGCATCACCTGTTCTTTTTGTTTGACTAAAATTAGGAATCTAGGATATATAACATGCACCACATTAAATATTTGGAATGTCAAGTACCCTTTTTGAGTCTCTCTTTTGCATCATCTATTGAATGTGCTTCTTTTTCCTTGACATTTTAAATCTAGCAAACTAAATCATCAACTCTGCTTTGCATCACCTGTTCTTTTTGTTTGACTAAAATTAGGAATCTAGGATATATAACATGCACCACATTAAATATTTGGAATGTTAAGTACCCTTTTTGAGTCTCTGTTTTGCATCATCTGTTGAATGTGCTGTTTTTTCTTGGCATTTTAAATCTAGCAAACTAAATCATCATTAACTCTTTAAAGTTTAAACATTCAGCTGCTTTTCAAGAGCTTTCTTCCGTTAGTTGGATATCGTGTTTATGAAATAAGCCTAAATCTGTAACGTGGACAGCATGTTTTGAAGTGCATGTTAGTTCCAACTCATAATCTGTATTCATTTCGTCTTAATTAAGACCATGGCATAGACATTCTATTTCTAAACAATTCATGTAGAAAATCATTAGTTAAGCTACAGTAAAATCAATTTCCTAAAAATAAATTGTAGAGTGATCCTTTAAACTCTCTGGATTCCAATTTGTTGATTAATCAACTTTATAGAGTAAGCTCATTGCTAGGATGTACTTTGGGGGTGGGGGGGGGGGCAGTAGGTGGTAGAGTAATTATAATTTACATGTGATCGAGTGCAGAAAAGATGACCAGAATGGCTGTTTTAATAGCAGAATCTTCTTGTTGGAGAAGATGATGAGGCTGTTGATGAGGGAAGTGATAGCTTGGGTTTGTAAGATCTTTGCGATTATGTTGGAGTGCAGGTGTACATTGCCATCAGTCTTTACTTTTACACAGTTTTGGACAGTCGAGTAAACAAGAGCCTTCAAAAAGAAACAAAAGAGTGAAAAAAAACTCAAATGCTAAACTTGGATTGTTATCATTCTTGGCAATTACACGACGACGGTTATTGACAACAAATGAAATTGTTCAAGCTATATATTCAGAGGAAGGGCATCTGCTGAAATTAATTGAAGAAGAACAGCCAGTAGCACCACAATCCGGAGCAAATGGACAATCTGTAGAGGAGCAAATTAATTTTACCACTCCAACAAATGAGCAATCTGAAGAACAAGGTAACACATAAGCTTACGAACTTATTGAATTCATCCATGATTTCTAATTTCTTTTGTATTTCTTATAGCTGAAGGCCATTCCACTCAAAAGAAAAGAGGTAGAACAGAAATGCATAATGTACATGGTCGATAAGAGTGTAAATTGATCCTAATAAATAGGGAAAATCACCTGTTGGTCCTACTGATGACGCTGTAACAAAGTTAAGTAGCTTCCTAGGCACATTGGCAAGAACTGCAACCCTTTGCCCATTTGATATATTTGATTGGAGGAACATGGACACTAAAAAAGATTAATGGGATTGTACCAATTTGACATTCTCAATATTTAATTATTTGTAAAAAAGTAATTTTACATCTATTGTCTGACCGAATGACTCCAAATTGTAGGAGAAATACATTATTCCTGAAGCTGTGAAAGATTCGACTTTGGTGACAATTTGAGAAGCTTGGAAAAGGCATAGAAGAGGAATCATTATGAGCCTATGACAATGATGAAGTTTGAATGGCAAAACAATTCCAGAATGTCAGTTTAGAGAGCTCCTCAAATATAAAATGTAATTCAGAATCTGAATTCTGCAGCTTATTTTTTTCGTGGGGTTAAATTATGATTTGTGTGGCTATACTAAATCTCGATGATATGCTGGTATATTTAGACGCCACATGTGGAAAATGTGAGTTTTAGCAGCCTTGTCAGATGACATGATAGATCTTCTAGTTGCTCCTACTCTATTTGGGACAATTTTGTAAATTGAGAGTTAATGAAATCGTGATGTAGGTAAATGTTTTTTATCATTCTTGAAAGCATAAGCAGACATTTTTCTCCGTTGCCAGAGGACAGATTACATCGTTATAATCTTTCTTGAAAAATTAACTTCTATTTAGTTCTCAAACCACCACGTCTGCAGCCTATTATAGTGGTGGAAAGTATAGGAAACATAAATTATTTCATTAAGTTTTGTTAATATATAATTTGTATTTTAATTCTGTCTTTAAGCTCAAATGTTATGGGCATGATCTCTACTAAGTTATTGCCTATAACTACTACTACTAAACTAGCTACCTATGGTAATTCCAATATACTTAGTAACGACAGAGAAGCTAATCTGGGACTAGTATTGCCACTACTTTTGTTCCGACTGATGTGAAAGTGTAAATTATATAATTATATTTATGTTCTATATCTATATATTTATATAAATATTATATTAAAAGCGTGAAAATTTTTAAAAATGTTGATTGAACCTTTTACTCTTTATTAAAAAAAATTTCAGATAAAATTGTCTTTTTTCATTATTTTTCTTTAAATTCTTATTTAATTATATTTATAATATTGATTTCTACTTTTTTCCTTATTTGAATCCAGAAAGCGTAAATATATATGACACAAAGAATTTTGGCACAAATTGGCACAAAATGCCTTTTTAGAGGTAGTTTAGTAATTAAAATGAGTTGAAAAGGTTCGATATGTCAATTCATTTAGTTTTTTTTTTTACCCAAAATGCCTTTCAAACTTTTTACCCATGGATTATGCCCTTCTAGCCTTCAAACTTTTTATCCATAGGATTATGCCCTTTTAATAACCATTGGTTAGTATTTTCCCTCCAAATCTTAATTTTTCCTCCAAAATTATCAACTTCACAAATAATATACTGTCTTCTGGAGGTTCGAAATTTTCCCAAAAAAAATAAATACAATTAAAAT